>KN888396.1:23081-51639 GCA_000934455.1 Apostichopus parvimensis | reverse complement strand
TCTGAAAAAGTTAACTTTCTGTTGCTTGCAAGTGACGTTTTGTTCGTGTGGCTACAAAATGCAGACAGTAATGAAACGTGATACCTTGTTATCTTTAGCTGGACCTGAGATGTCCATCGCTGTATTGTTTGTACACTGTGCCGTGGGTATTGACCACAGCTGTATGTACTTACTATACACTAGTGTCTTATTACCGATGGTAGCATGCTGTGTGTGTGTATTTTCTGCGATCGATGGTGGTGTCTAACACTTCTGTTACACCTCATTCGAAACTAGGTCAAATTACCAGCATAAGACGTTTCGTTTTGCGCGAGTCTTCACACCCTTTAAGTATAATCAATCTGTAGATCTGTGTTATTTACTTTGCTTTCTCGCTTATCTTTCTCCTCACAACCTTGGTATCCTAACAGCTCCTCCGTATCTAGAGTGAACTGCCACAAAACTGGTAACCATTTTAGCAAATGCTGTGCTGCACCACTCTGCGATGTGTCACGTCTGATTAATAGAACGATCTTGATTGGACAACCAGCTCATGCTCTTTTGATGCAAAAGTTCCATTAAGTAACCATGAACTATGCTATTCCTATCAAATTATGGTCACCACTCATGTTAAAATCTTCAACAAACTTGTTAGTTGTTTTAATAATACCACCTTTCTTCGTACTGTAGCACCCGTTGCTTACTCAAACATTTACTCACAAATTTCATTGAATTTTTTATACACTACAATATCTGAATAATGTCAGCATGTTAACTTTATGACCGGCTGGCATTAATGCTGTGTAACAATCTGGCCAGGACACCAATGAAAAAAGGATGGCCAGTGATGTTAGACATGACCCTCACCGAAAAACAATGAATTTGTTGAAATTCATTGGGACTGGACAGCAGAACCACATCATTCTTACTACAGTGTGGCATTTCTTGTCAGAGTGGAGCTCTAGTTTATATAAAAGGTCATTTGTGCAGTTATTTTACCCTTGACCCTTGCCCTAACCTAGCATTGATTTATTAATATTATGACTCTCACAGTCTCACACCTACTGTACCCTAAAACAACAGGTAATCCTTACTATTCCATTGATACATCTAATTCACTTTACTGCACATGTAATAGTTCATCGCTTTTGCTGAAAGGGGAGAAGAAGAGATATACTTGAATATGGTACAGTCAGTTAATTTAGCATTTACAGTAAGGAGTAAGCGCCTATTGCCTTGTAGTTGTTAGTATCAGTTCATCATACTGTGACCATATTGTGGGGTTTAAAAAACAAAAATATTGTAGTTAAGCAGCTTAAAATTACATCAAAAAGGAACTGAAACATCTCATGGCTTGCAGTACAGTACCGACTACCTGTAGTAGTAATAATATTGGTGTACCTTGATTTGGTTCATGACGAACGGTATAGTAAATTAGTTGAAATGAACAGACATGAGACATGATTGAGATGTGCAAATTTGCGGTTGACTTTGTAACTACTGTAGACACATTTCTGTACTGTAATCACATTTCTTCATATACAGTAAAGTCTTGTACGAGTTGCATGCACACAGACAATAATGTAAACTTGTGAAGTAATAAAAGTACAGAACTGGGTGAATAGCCTTCAACAGTACACTACCTTAGAGCATCAGTAATTATTTGTGATAAGAGGGATTTGTGTTGGCGTTTAGGATTGAAACTCTTCAGCAAGCAGTGATGCCTGGATAAATATAAGTCAAAAGACTGTTTGTAGAACTGTTAGGATTTGCAGTATAATTTCAAGTGGTTTTAAAAGGTTCAGGTTTTACTAATAGGATGGGGAAGGTACAGTGTGCAAATCACTTTTATTCGGAATGTTTATTCTAAGATTGGAATTGATCCCGTAAGCCAACCCTCTAGATGTTGTCAACAAATGAAAGTTACTCAGTGAATAATTAATAAATTGGAATTCTCTCATCTCAACATTTTGTCCCCTGGATACTTGAAAAACTTGATACTTAAATTTAAAGGCAAATTATCAACTTTTACTCCAATATTTGGAGAAAAAGATTTGTTAAGTGGAGCCTATGGACAGAATTAAGTTTAGTTTGGAATACATAAAAAAGAAAGAAAATAGTATATATATTGGATCAATGAATGCCGAACTTGTCAAACAGCTGTTTTGTTTTGGAGCAGAAAGGAACAGTTCTGTTTCCAGCAATTCATACATTCAGCTGCTTTCAGCAATTCATACAATTATGTGCATATCCCCCCCCCCCCCTTAATAGTGTAAGTTGGCTCCAGTACAGCGAATTACAGGTAGTTATATCAGGGAGCTGCTACTGCTCCCTGGTTATATCAACGCTTTCACAGAACTTTTGTACATGTGGAGGGTACACTCACAGTACCTGCTGTATGTGCCCACACAATTTATGGCTCTAATATTTACGCTAGTACTATATACTTACTGTATGTTCAGAAATGTACCAATAGAAGTTTCTCTTTGTCAATGTGCAGTACTGTACCTAAGGGGTTTCCTACAGTGCTCTAGTTAATGTCCTCCAACCCAAGTTTTTTGGTGTTTTTTTTTTGTCAGAAAAGTACTTCCATTTTATGGATTTTTAAAAAACAAATTTTACATAAATTTATTTTCGAATTTATAGTTTTGATTTTTGAATATTAATTATTGTGTATTTCTTGTTTTATTTGCAGGTAGCAGCACAGCATGTATCATCATCTTTGACAACAGTAACCACACTTTGTATTCAGCAAACCTTGGCGACTCTGGTTTCCTAGTCGTCAGAGAAGGAAAGGTGGTACACAGATCGGAGGAACAACAGCATTACTTCAATACACCTTTTCAGCTTTCAATAGCGCCCCCAGATTTAAACTCAGTACTCAGTGATAGGTGAGCACCGTGGTTAAATACAGTATTCTATGTGCCCATATTCCAGTTATTAACCCCCCCCCCCCCAAAAAAAAAAGCAGAAGCATTTTCATGTCCACTAATTACTCACAGAACCAGCCAGGTCCATGGTTCTCAAACTAATGCATGGGACGTGACCTCAAAACAAGTCTTAAAGTCTGTATGGTGGGTTGCGAGCTGGGTAGCGGAAAAAAAAGGAAAAAAGAGTGATCTGTGAAGTTTTGGTGTGGAATCGGAGAGTAAACTCGAGCCCCTCTTCAAGCATATTTTTTTATAAATGTATGTAATACATACATGCTGTTGTTTAACTAACTTTCAGTCAATGTGTAGTTTAGTCATCACTAAACCGTGGAGTATATAGGAGGTGATAAATCTAGACCTCATATGTTACAGACTTGTCTAGGGGAAATCACATGATGGCTCATTAAGCAAATGTTTGGTTATGCTTGAACTTTGAATGTACTATTATTACACAGGAAAGGTCTTTAATAGTGACTGACTGTGTGAAAATCTCTGTGACTGTAAACTATCACAAAGTGGATTAGTTGTATGAAGTAATGCAAGATATAACTGTAGCTAACTCAGGACTTTGAAACAGCATGTAGCCCGGGTTCATTCAGTTTTGTGGCTTATCAGCAAATTCACTATATTTATAAACACTGATATCCCAACGAACCTTAGATGTCCTTAGAAATAATGGTCTTTGTTGATTATGTGTATATCAAAAGATTCCTCTTGTGAATGCCAAAGGACTGCTGAATCTGGAATCATTAAGACCATGGACAATGAGAATGAATCCAATTGTTCTGTTTCCATTCAAGGATGTTGCATCTTGCTTAATTATTGATTGTCTTTTCTTCTCAATTCTTTACAAGCTCAGAATTCTTTGATGCTCTAGTCAAGGTCGCATCTTTATTAATAGAAAAACTAATGCACTGAATTTCGCCATGATGAGACCTAATGACCCTTGTCTTAATTGAAAAGAATTCATGTACAATGTGGATAATGAATATTACAGAGAAGCACTCTTTGCAGTTGGGAACATTGGCAGTGCCAAGGGAGAGGGGGGGGGGGGCAGATTGGGAGAGTGCATGCACACCAGAAATGTTTGTTGCCCCTCCTGGTTCCCCTTCTCAGAAATTAATATTTGCCCATGTCCAAAAAAATTAGCTTATAAATTTAAGTAGATACAAAACTCTTTGACTTCTACTGACTGTAATTTACTGATGTATACCTTCAAAATTCTGCTGATATTTCAAAGCTAATATATACAGTATACTGTACTGTCGTACCAGAAACAATGAAACGGGTAAATCAAAATGAACCCACATGTCAGCTCACATTGGTGCCTTTGCCACCACATTGTAACACCTGCCTGCATTCTGTGCCCCAAATGTTGATCTCATTTTTTTTAAAAACAATGAAATTGGCAAATGAAAATCAAACTTGACCTACAAGTCAGCTCACATTGGTGCTTTTGCCACCACATTGTATCACCTGTAATCTTGTATTCTGTGTCCCCCCCCAAATGTTGATCTCATTTTGGTGAGGCACCTATCATCTTGCTCTCACCCCCCCCCCTCCCCCTTCCTCCAGATTCCAAATGTCTGGCAATGCCACTGGGAAGCCCAAGAACAATGCAACTAAAAATTTTGGTTATTGTTATCTAATGCATGGTAATTAATCTGAGTCTGTTGTGTCACTGCTTCAGTGCATATTTCCTAGCTGACTGTGGATGGTTTCTTTACATACAATGAGTGCATGGAGTCATAATAACAGTGTAACAAGCCATGTGATATTAATTTGACTGATGGCGCAGTACCAAAAGTGAAATCGCTCAGCCCATTGAACAATGATTTTAAGTGCAGGAGTATAATTGGTTCAAAATGCGATGTAGTTACTTTATAATCTCCTTTTTCAGGGTTTTCCTGCAAAACCTTGGAATTTTATAACATCTGATTAAAGTATGACGAATGCAAATCCCATCTTTCAATCAATCATTTATTTTCCAGTTCAGAAAACATACTCTGCACATTACCTTTTGTTTAATCATTTAATCTAAGATGTACTGTATATATTTTTATAATTTTTTACAGGCCTGAATCAGCCTCTAGTGCTTCTTTTCTGGTGAAGGAAGGAGACATGATCTTGATGGCTACTGACGGGCTATTCGATAACATGCCAGAGGGAATGATCTTAAACGAACTTGCCAAAATAAAGGTATGAAATTATCAAATTATTCCCTAAAATAAATCTTTTTAATCGCAGTGCTAGCTACCACCATCAGTAAGGTGTAGATTCCTCAAGATTGGCTGTCGTAAAAAAAAAATGTTTAGGCCCACGACCAAGGAGCTAAAATGGATTGAGCTCTGATCCCACCAGACTCACAACTCTCGGCTTTGATGCTCAGAATGTGCATGAAAGCTAGCTTGTTCTATGGACACGTCCGCAAGCTCTGTAAACTGTCGATAAATCTTCCGAAGTCTGGAAATATCCCGGCACCCAACGAAAGAAATTTCCACTTTTGGGTAGTGCCGCATAGTATGTGGACTGTCGGTGTAGATGCATAAATTACATAATGGTTTAATCTTGGCCGAGGTGTGAAACAATCTCATTTTAACAAGATGGAGACGTGCTGCTGCTCAAGAGAACCGACTTTTCTTGATTGCGAGCAAGCCCTTGAACAGAACACCTACCGAATGACTTACCCGCATCATCATAAAAACCAAAGGTGTAATGTTTAGCTTCATGTAATTGGATATTCTTCAATCTAATTAAAGAGATTTCAGTGGGTACAGCACTTTGGCTGCTTCAAGGCTTAATCAAATGCAGAATACTTTGAGTCCTACGAATATATTTGCAATGAAATCTTAGCCAAATTTCATCAAATTTACTTTGTGTCTCTCTTACCTGTCTCCCCACAACCTTATTATTACCACTCTACCGTGGCTAGAGTGAACTGGTGACCTTCTTAACACTGTACGATCTCTATAACCAACTTCTATCCATCCATCTAAAGTTACAGATTTTCTTTTTTTTCTGTATGTTACCTTTCTTATAAGGACTGGTATGTTACCACCAGGTTTACCTCGCTTCCTTGGTTACCTTTATCCTCATAACCTCACCCCTCTTGCTCTACTGTGTTGAGAGAGCTTTGGTTCCTGGTTTACTGTCTCCTCACAACATCTGCACACATGTTCTACCGTGTCTACAGTGACCTGGTAACCTTTGACACTGACCTCCCCCTGTTGACTGGATATCCTACCTCATTCTACCACCCAGTGTGTTTCGTTATATATACTCTATGTAGCTGTAAAGACTACATATATACTCTATGTAGCTGTAGATACCAGTATGTTTAGTTGTTTACTCTAGCCCTGTAAAGACCTTTGTGTGTCTGGGTGTGTATCTTGGTCAAACTGTGGCCAGTGCAAGGTATCATGATGCCGTAAGCCATACACCTACTTGATGTAACATTATTGTACATAGTTATCAATATACACAGTGGTATCCCCTACATCTTTAATATAGTTTTAAATTGGGGGGGGGGGGTGTAGTTAGCGTATTGTATTTAATTTTTTCATGGTGAATCTGCACTTTATGAGTGTATAAGCGTAGCTTTTTCAGATTTTCCATGCTTTTTTTCTTTCTTTGACATTGGTATTATTCAGTATTGTAAATGTAATTGTAAAAAAGAAAAGAAGTGAAATAAACGAAACGAAACGAAACTAAAAGTACAATCTTTCAGGGTCCATATTGGAAAAAGCTAGTTGTAAATTGGCTGGTTGGCAAATTTTCACTCCATTTGTCAGGTGCATTTAGGCTGGTACTTTTACAGTGCTCAGTTGTCATGGTAATAAAACTGATTTTGATCAGTTGTACACCTGATTGAGAGGAGTTTATGTAACATTGTGGAAATACAGACATTTTTTATCAGTGATACTATCTTCTCAGAGCTGGTAGCAACTTGCAAGCTCTCAAAATATTTTTGTAAAAATTGCCCGCAACAAACAGGAAAAAAAGAGAGAAAAGAAAATGGAGACTGATAACGCTGCGCTCCACTTTTTGGTAGACTTCATGAAAAGTTGAAAACATGTGTTAAGTATTCACAATAGACTATTATGTAAAGGCCTACAGGCTACGGCTGTATTCATGTACTAATTGTATACATGTACACGTACCTGAATATAGAACTGTCCACCTGCATTGCTACCCTGCTGTTACCCTGATAGGGGGAAATTTCTTAGTTTGTTCCTTTTTGTAGATTGAGAGAAAAAAGGACTGGTATTAAAAGAAAATGGACTGGAAAGTTTGGCTTATGTAGTTAAAAAATCATGATATAAATTTAAAAGGGAAAAAAAGATTTGAAGACTTTCTGTTTGGTAGATCTGAAAGGAAACAGAAATATCTGTTGTGTTATTCTTGTCAGATTTTGATATTCAGTATCTCTTGTTTGGTCGATTGTTAATGGTTTACTTTTATTGATATTATTGATGCCTTACCTGTCTCCCCTGGACATTTGCCCTCTAATTTACCTACAGCAGCTTGCAGATATTGGTAGCACTGGTGACATATCAGTAACATTGGTAAGATATATGGGTAGTACCACACACCCCTATTGACCCACTCGGGTCAATGCCCCAGCCTTTAGGCCTTTACATAACAGTCTATTGTGAATGCTTTACGCTTTACACGTTTTCAACTTTTCTTGAAGTCTACAAAAAGTGGAGCACATTGTTCTCAGCTTCAGTTTTCTTTTCTCTCATTTTTCCTGATTGTGCCTTTTTGGCATCCATTCAGTTTGAAGAAAAGTCAATTTAAGTGGACTTTTTCATCTCCATGAGCAGGTTGAGTTCTTGTTGACAGTGTCTGTCTGTCACTGAGAGTAATTTGTCTAAAAGGACGAAGAAAAGAAAAGTGAACACATTTTAATGTTGATCTCAGTGAGATGACACGGAGAAGTAAAGCTATCATTCATTTCCATCAAACTAGTGACATGAATCGCTGGGTAGTGCCATAAATGCACTTTCACTTCACACTATCTAAGGTAGGCAGTTCCTTCAAAGAGTAAAAGACGTAAAATATTCTCCCAAAGGTGTGACCAAAAGGAAGCCACTCAACAGGAAGGCGACAAACATAAGTGATGACAACCTGGTAGAATAATTTAAGACTTGTCCATTTGTTTGTTGACAGAAGGGGCTTGCTTTTAGACATGAAATAAAGAAAAAAAACCAAAAGATGAAAGAGCAACTGTACTTGTGGGAGCATGCAAAATAATAAAATGTATAATGTCACATGTGCACATTGAAGGTCACCTAAGTAGTTTCTAAGTCGTTGTCGAAGTCGTCATTCATATCCCTTTCTTTCACAGTAGAAATTAACCCACAATTTTACATTAAAATTTGAAATAGTTGTGGTGTATTGAAATTAGTATGCAAAATGTACTGTACGGTATATCGCAGGGTTGACCAGTGTACAAGAAAAGGTACATCAGGCCTCCTATCTTGATTGCTGTTAATTTGACCAACACTCCAAATAAATTCTTAGAAGCCTAGAGCAGCGCTATGGTTGCTAGACATCTGAGAGAGAGACTTCATTTACTTAAAGTATTTCAGCAATCATCACTTCAGGTACCAGTGGAAATGCATGGTGTAGAAGACTTGAGAGTGGTCACTATAGTAACAAGTGCACTTGAAGCACAGTGAAAGTATTCTGTTACATAAACAGCTGCACATAATAAGAGGTGCAGTCAAAGGAGCAGTCTGAGCTCGGGCGTCACTTCTTCTGCTGCAATTTTGATAAAAGATTAATTAAGATTAATTACTCAAGGTAAAAACTGCAATTGATGGGACTAAGACATGGAAAATAATATAAATAAGTTTAAAGGATTCGTAAAGTGCTTCAGGTGGCCCCCGGGTGAAGGAAATGCCTGTTGAAGGTGTATGGTACCCAAAGACGATCACCCAAGTGTAAAGCAATTAAAGAAAACTCCCGGATGATAGGTCTGCGAAAGATCAGATGGCATATCTTTCGAATGGTAGAGTCGGAGCCTGTGAGAGTTAGTGGGCCCTGCCCCAGATGCGAGGGCGCCTTGCTTAAACATTCTGTTCATATAGTTTAGGTAGATAGGAAAGTTTCTATGTAAAGTTGCAGACTGGTAAGTATTATAGCTTTATGTTGGGGGATTTTGTCACCAACTTAATATCATTTACAAAGTTTAACTACTGTAGATAACCAGTTCCAATAGATTCTTAAAGTTTCTTCGATCCAGGTGCCGTATGGTAATTGGTATTACTGACATGCAAAAGGCATTAGTGTAGAATTAATCAAAATGGTATAAACAATCTTTCATCATCGCTTGAAGTGTAGCTTAACCCCTCATGAAAGGGACTGCTTTATTCTGAGATTTGTGTCCAAAAAGTGATTCTATTGAAAATTGACCAAAATGTCCACAAAACAGTACTTTACATTTCATCCCAGAAAGCCGCTTAGAAAGCTTCTTTAAGTCAGAACATGATAACCCCAGAGCATTTTGTGGCGTTACTATTTTTCACAGTGTGTGGTGAGTTTTACGGTCAAAATTCATTCTGATTGGTACTGTAGACATGATCAAGAGTTACCCTGTTTGAATTAGCGGTAATGTACAGTAGGACGCTAAATTAATGTTTTTCACCAAAGGAATGGCTTTGGTGACTGACAAAGCTTTATTGGGTCACCTCAAAACACAATACACGGGGGACTGTACTTTTCCCTCATCTATTCTTATCAACTCAAACAATCTGTAGATAGCTGTTCAAGTTTCATAGTTGGGTAATCACATGTTTTGTCTCTTGTCGCTAATGTTTAATTGAACCACAGCCTATAAAGACAATTTCCTCTGAATATATTAATTCTGATTGTGTTTGTGTGTGTGTGTATACACATGGTATAGTATTGCACATTAGCAAGTAATAGCACTATATAGCTCCAATTGTACACAATTGCTGCACTTCTAAACAGCTGTTTATATTGATTTTTTGCGTATACTTCTTGCTCGTATTTCATGAAAAAAAGAAATCCCATATATATATACTGTAACAAAGTGCATAATCAGCTATTTAACTAGTCAACCTTTGTTTCCAATAATGAAGTGAAATTGTTATTTTTTGTTTTCAATTAATTAATGATGGATAAACTCTTTCGAGAATGAAAATTGCCTTGGCAATGACATATACTGAAATTGAATACAACTTTATCATTACAAGATCATCAATCATTCTTCCATCAGGAATAGTACATGTACAGATTTAAATAATTTTATACTGCCTTATGCTAGTGTTACCTGTCTTCTCTCTACAAACCCACTTTGGTTATCTGTATAATCCAATGCATTAATCGTTAACAATGGATGAGCTGCCCTAGGGTAACCCCTGTAGTACTTCTGGGCCATGACCCACTTATGCCTGCTCTTTCCTTCAACATAAATTACTACTTCTGAAGTTCACATCTGGACAGATATGTGGCTTGAATTGAGTAACGATATCTGCCTCTAATACATTCTTTTGTGATCTGTGAGTACGATTAATCTTTTTTATGTCATACTTAGAGATACTGTACCCCTCAATTCCCACTTTCCCCATGAGAAGGATCTCAAATATACACAACATGAATGTCTGTCATGGGACAAATCATGTAAAGAATTAAAGGATAACATTAATACCGTGGTCGACAGACCATGAAGAAGATGTTCACAACAGACCTTGACATTCAGATTAACTCAACTTGCTCATCGGTGACCTTCTGCTCTGCGATTCCATGACATGCAAATTATTTACCTGTGATGTAAGAGAAAACAATTCTACATCTGGTATGGGAAGTGTTGCATAAGATGGTTATATGTGCCCCTGGGGAATGAGCAATTGAACCGGTCGGAATGCCTCATTGTGTGGGAAGGTGGACTCTGACGTACAGTATCAAGTTTTCCTGGATACTGCAGAAATGGTTAACAGCTCTTGCAAACACATAGTACATCAGGGTGGTAGATTTGGATGAACCAATATAAACCACTTTTCAATTCCTTAAAGTGGGACAAAGTAAGAACTGGTTGTTCTAGAGACGACTAGAGAAGAAAATCCTTAATAGTTTGCCCTGGCATATAAACAAATGAGTATCATTTTGTTGTTCATACAACCCATTAACACCACCCTTCTCCCAGGGCAGCCTCTACCTGTACAGTTTCTCTTTCTTCAGTTTAAACCATTTTCAGGATTTGGGACCAGTGATTTACAGATCTCTCCAAATTGTCACAGGGTATTTTTTTTAAATCAAATTCATAGTTCTGAGGAATAAGTTTAGGTGGCAGACTTTAAAATTGATTTCCCAAATGTCTGTCATTCATTTCTATCGTTACCTCCTTTGGTAAAAGAAAAGAGGAAAAATGAACAAAAATGTAAATGCAATTCAGAACTTTAAAAATGTTCGACCTGTGATTGAGGTGGGTTCAGTCAGTTAGACTTATTTCAAGATTTCCCTTATGGTCTATGTTGGTACATGTTTCTTCCTAAAGCAATAAAACTTGACTGATATATGCCTTACGTGAAGCCATATGGCTACCATAAATCATGCAACAGAGTGGTACCCTGGACAGTTCTCTGATATTAAAAACAGCTTCTTTCTATTCTGATAAAATATTTAGGTTGTTGTCATAAATTGTAAAATACTTCCCTGAGAGCTATATAGTACATTTGACTTCAGTTCAGTTTCATTTTCAAGTCGAGTACTTCATACCTAAACAGCCTGGCCATTATATTTGGAAATAATGGATGTTTAAAATTTCCATTAATATGTTACTGGTTGACTTTCTATTAGGCTGATGGTGTGTGTAATTTTTAATGTACTGCAGGAGGAAGATTGAAAAGTGAAAACAATTAAAACAAAAACAAGAAACTTAGCAAAAAAACATAAAAACAAGGAAGTTTTCTTAAAACCTTGTTGATAAAAGCATGGAAATGCTGTTAATGTTTCTATGGTAACCATTTCAATATATTGCAAAAATCCTTTTTATTTAATTGTTTAAATGACAGTGCTAGCGTGCATCACTTAATTGTCTGGACACACTGAGAGCTTCGGTATATTCATACCTCTTTAGAAGTCACAGAGTCCGCCAGCCAGCTTCCATTAATTGTCATTTGAGATCTTTGGCACATGAACATGCAGATCATTGACATCAACCAGACACCCACCCACACATTATCCTCTAATGGAGATGACCCACAAATAGTCTTAAGCTGAAGCATTAAAGGAGTGCGTTGAATTGAGTCTCTGTTAGTTTATCTTCTGTCTGCACAGTGAAATCCAATGACTGTCAATAAATCTCCATCAGTGAAGTAAATGTTTTCATTGCAGTTTTAGAACTACTTCAAGGTTCTTTTTTCTTTAGAAACTGTAAAAATATAATTTAAAAATTTATTCAGCTAATTTCTTAAGCTTTAAGATTTTCTTTGTGGTTGTAACTTAAACTTGGCAAGTAATGGTTGGCAAAAGTTCATTTCAGTCTTTATGATGTATTCTTCTGTTTTAAAAGTTTCTTCAATGAAGAAGGCCAAAATTTTACTTTCTATCAAGGGATGCTACCTATATGTGATAAATTTTGGTCATATTGTGAACAGACTAGCAAATTAATCGTTAAAAATAAATTTCAAATATTCAGAGCTCAACAACCGCTTTAAGTACATAAGTCCCCGTGAACTTACTGGTAAATACTAAAGCTGTTCTTGATTAAGAATTCTTCCAGAGCTGTAAGATGATATTCTCTGTATCATATTTCTATAAGCAGCCAAGAACAAAAGAAAAATATATATATAGAACTTAGAAGAGACCTTGGAGAATGGCTGATCGCAATTACTAATTGAAATATGAAGCTTTATGGCCTGGGAGCCTGTCAGAGTATTAAGAGCTCTTGTTTGTTTGTAAAAGTTAAAGATTGGTCCCTTGTTATTTGACTGATGAATGTATGCTGTATGCAGAGACATCTGAATTGTACTGGGTAAGATACATACATGTACACAATTTATATCGATCAAATGCCGTAGAGGATCAAAACTAAATATTATTATTAAGTAATAAAAATAAATACATTTTCGGTAAAAAAAAAAATTAAACAAATATTGGAAAATTTTTTTATGTGTCAGTTGTATATTGGCATATGTCTTATTGGAACCTGGATGTAACCATGGTTACAACCTGCTTGTTCCGTTCTATATAGGTCAGGGAATAACATGTCCAGTATCCCATTGCAGAATGCTATACAGAATGGTCAAGTTGCTATATATACAAGTGTATCAGGTGCACAGTATAGCAGTTTTCTACACAGGAGCTAGCTTCCCTGTACAGTAGGTGGTTTTTTGTCTCTTTTTTTCCTCCTGGCTAAGCTGGCTTACTTTCTTTTTCTGATGTACTTTGAGATATAATTGCAATTATTACTATCTGATTACAAACCCAGACCGCCTGAAACTTACGGTACGTGTTGTGGTAAGAGAGGAGATGTGAAGAGAATTAACGTTACCTCTATTCTCAGTACAGATCAATCAATATATTCAAAGCTTCGATACAGCCACGAGGAGCAGACTTTATATTGAAAATATGTCAGATTTACGCCCAAGTTGACAAAGATTGTACCGTACACAGGCCCTTGGAGAATACAGTGCTCAGTGTACAATGCCCAGTACATACTGTACTGTACTGTACTGTTGAATGTGTTAATACAGATCTGTATGGAAGGCATTAGCTTTAAATAGTACTAGCACCAATTTGGTTTGGGATAGATGCTCTAAGCTTTGATATAATGCTACATACAAGTCCTCTCCATATAATGCTACATGCAAGTCTTCTCCACGCAAAATAAAACATTTGAGAATTTTTACGACACTACAAATGTGGTTTTATCACCCTGGATAAATGAAGAGCCTTGTAAAAGTAGCTATGCGCTGATCAATGACGTCTGTTACGCTTCATAAATCTAAATCTGGGATTTCAAGTACTGTACAAGTATTGATGTTTTCAATGGATATGGAAAATGACGACAGTACAGTTGTATATAAGGTTGAGATTATGAGTAAAAGGTACAAATTTACTTACAAAGTAGTGTTTCTTGTTTGTTTTTGGTAACAGTATAACCATCCGAAAAATGGAAAGTTAATATTTTCTCAATGAAATAGCATGCATTCAAATAATAACAATATTAATAATAACTGGCATCTGATGGTTCCAAAATTGCATATTTCACTCTTTGTATTAATGCTTTATTCCTAAGCTCTGACCAGCTGTGGCTTCTCAACATACTGTGGATACATACATGTAATGTATGCATACTGATCTACTGTACATAGCATATATATCAAATCTGTACCACTTTAGCACTTGGCACACTTTTGACCTTTCTATGAAATCTTGCAGTTTATTATTCGTTTCCATATATATGACAGTGTCAGTATAATCAGTTTACACGGTCTACACATGTACATATGTTGCAGTACATTGGTTCCTGCTGTGTCACGGAATGCATTAGTGCTACTAAATTGACGTTGTCGAGGGGTCAAGTAGATATTTCTCATCCCAGCTAAAATTAGGATCAGGTATTGAAATTCAACCGCAAGCAAGAGTGAGGTGGAGAGAGCAGGCATCTCTTTTATAGCTGAAGAAATGAACAGATGCTATTAGGTTTAATAGTTAAAGGAGCCTTGATTTCAGAATAGTGGTTTCCAATGGAAAGTGATGTTTAGATAGAAAAACATGATATTAAGTAGGATACACTTATCAAAATGTAGCCAAAAAAAATTAAAAAATATAAAAAATTAAATGAAAAAAATAAAAAAGCAAAAACAATTCTTTCCCCTCACTAAAGTGGCCTGATGTAACAATATTTACACGAGTTCGCTTAGTGCACCTGCTGTGTGTGTCTCCACATGTATATATTGACTTTTCTCACTCTCCACTTTATTTTGTATACCGCCATCTAGTATTTAAATTATTTGTAGTACCAGGAATGACCCTTTAAAGAAACTCTGCAGGTTACCAGTAATTTGATGACAAAGTCCAAGATTGCATTGTGAATTATAATCATCTATTTTCAGACCTGACCTGCACATGTTTAGTTACTTCACAAGACCATATCATCAACATTCTTTATAAGCCCAATCACTTTCCTGTCTGCTATTAAAAAAAATAAAGATTAAGACTGAAAATTAGAATGTCACTTTCCCTTCAGTATTTTCAAGATACTGGTAGTAGTCTCCTAAAATGTTTGCTTCAGATTACTCTTAAGAGATCACTTCACAGCGATCTTGTCGCTTTTATATATGGATGCCTTACCGCGAAGAATTTCATAGCATGGACACATTGGGATGTGGCATTCTCATGGCATGATGTCGTTATGAAGTTACTTGAAATTAAAAAGTACAGTACATATGCCCAATAACTTAGCAAAACTTCCTTGTGTTGTTATATTCAAATTTTAGATTTAACGCTGAAGTTTTAAGATTTGTTAAGCACTGTACTTTATGCTAGTAACCTATGGTCGTTTTGACCCCCCCCCCCACCCCCCACTGTATATTCACACACCTTTAACACCCAAAAGTAAATAACCTATCGTCATTTTGACTCCTCCCCCCTACTGTATAATCACAGACCTTCAACACCAAACATTAAGTAACCTATGGTCATTTTGACTCCTCTCTACTGTATATTCATACAGTTTTAACACCCAACTGTAAGTATAAACCTATGGTCAGTTTGTCCCCCCCCCCCCACTGTATATTCACACACCTTTAACATCTAACAGAATAAGCTAGCTCTAATGAATGAATGGAAAATATTGTAATATGAAAGGTTGGCTTACACCTGTTATGCCTACATCACTTCTGAAGGTTATTACCATTCATAAGTTATTTTACTACCTCTACCATTTAGAACAGATCCCATAAACCATATTCTAGACAGCCTGTTTATGTAAGTTCTACCGTAACACTAGTGGGGCTGAGTCCCACTCTGTTGCCTCTAGATGGGAAGTAATGGCTCTCTTTTAATCAGATCTTGGTTAATATCATGTCTTATTTACCTAGCTTATAACAACTGGTAACTTACTTCAATGCTTTGCCTTACTTTGCTTCCTGACTTCCTGTACCTGTCTCACCACAACAACTGCATCTTAGGTCAGTTATGGGTGACTCTACAGTACCGTACCCCCTTCTCATGCTACCACCCATTAGTATCTAGTTGTGTACTCTATCATTGCCAAGATCTTTGAGTATCTTGGCCATCCGTAACCATGCGTCCATCCGTAGTTTGCGCCTTAAGAAGTCAGAACGACAACGTTTTAATTCTAGTTTTAGTTAGTCAAAAATATCAACAACAACGATGTCAACCACAACAACAAGGTCTGCAATGCCAATTTCAGTACTACAAATGTTTGTAAAGTTTGATGTCATTTCAGTACATGCTCGTATGGACAAAACTCATGCAACCAATTATCTATGCAGGAGCTGAGTAAGTGACTGGAAACATTTAGCACAGCGCCCTCTGTATCGCACTTCAGGGTCTGAAGGAAGAGAAAATGGAAGAGAGATTTCGCGGAAGTGGGTTACAGGGGGAGACGTTTCCAATATTCAGCTCCAGCATAGATATTGTAGATTCAATGGGTAAATGTATTACTCTGGTGCTATCGATAGGAGATTGCTACATACAGTACATCAGTAGTACAATGAACTGAAATAAGACACATTTATGAGTGATCAGTTAACAACATCCCGTTTGACGGCTCCATCGTAATCATAGCTCGCTTGTGACAGAAAAAGAATATTATTAAAATCTGAAACTTTAAATTAAATTTGCCTAGTAATTTGTTGATATGCCTTTAGTATAATTTGATATTGTAGCATTCAGCCATACATACTGGCAAACAATTCAATCGATGATGGATCTTGATATAGATATGACTGTGGAGACAGACCGACTCCACATAAGATTATCAGTCTCTGTAACAACCTACATTCTACAGAAAGATACATCCCGCTGCTCAGTTAATCAAGTGTCAACATTTTGGACTGGTGATATCAATAACATACTTCTTTTTGATATCTGTGAATATATTTGGTCTGGGTCAGCCTTAGTTTAACGGTCAAGAGTCAAGATGCAGTATCGTGCAGTAGATGCGAGATAGCTTTGTATTGTGTCATCATATTGTGACATCCTACAGAAAGATGTATCCCGCTGCTCAGTTAATCAAGTGTAATAACATTTTGGACTGGTGAAATCAATTACATACTTCTTTTAGATATCTGTGAATATATTTGGTCTGGGTCAGCTTTAGTTTAACGGTCAAGAGTCAAGATGTAGTATCGCGCAGTAGATGCGAGATAGCTTTGTATTGTGTCGTTATATTGTGTCATTCTACAGAAAGATGCATTGTGCTGCTCAGTTAATCAAGTGACATTTTGGACTGTTGATATTAATTACATACTGTACTTCTTTTTGATATGTGTGAATATATTTGGTCTAGGTCAGCCTTAGTTTACCGGTCAAGAGTCGAGATGTAGTATCCTGCAGTACATGCGAGATAGCTTTGTATTGTCCCGTCATATTGTGACATTCTGCAGAAAGATGTGTCCTGCTGCTCAGTTAATCAAGTGTTAACATTTTGGACTGTTGATATTAATTACCTTCTTCTTTTCGATATCTGTGAATATATTTGGTCTAGGTCAGCCTTACAGTAGTTTAATGGTCAAGAGTTAAGATGTAGTATCGTGCAGTAGATGTGAGACAGCTTGATATTGTGTCATCATATTGTGTCATATGGAACATGAGTCTTTAGGATTGATATGTGCACAGTACAAAGAGAAAAGGAAAAACAAAGCCCATCCTCTAGAATCAGAAATGTGTGTTTTTGTGGTGCATTTTATGTGGAATTTAATAGAAAATAAAAAGCAAGAAAGAAGAAGATCTTAATATTATCGAAACAAATCGTGCTGACAAATGACATTAGTGCATAGTGATTCATTCCTCACTTACCTGTCTCCCTATACATTCACACTCTGATCTACCTAGACTACAAACATGGTGACTTTCTTGCACTGCGCCCCCCAGTGACCCTCTATGAGGTCATCACCCACGTCCTTCCAAATTTACCGTTCTGAAGTCCTACCATGCATTTCTGATCTAGGATTTCATCCTTTTTTCAATCTGCAGCATCTAAACTGATATGGTTGTATAATATTTAAATGCACAATTTCCAAGTAGGTTTTGTCTGTATACGTACATCTGAATAGCTCTGAAAGATGGGCTTCGACTAGAAGGTCGATAAAATATTCCTCTTTCTTACAGCGCATGGGAGCGATCGCCTTCGTGTAACACTCCCACGGATCAAAATATTTATTGAGATTTTACGAGAGGTTTGAGACGCTGTCTGTAGAAGAGCATATCGTTTCTTCACTTGAGTTGTCAGATTGGATTGATGTAAATAAACTCAGGATGTGACAAGAAGATATTAGAGAGATGATTTAGGAAGGCTTGTTTGTACACGTGGGAGTTTTCTAGTTTGGAGCGTCTCTCTGTGATGGCTTAACTTGTTTAAAATTAATTTTTCACGTGCCCCTTTTATTTTGTTTGCATGATTAGTTCGTCAATGTATGTCCATATTAGCAAGCTTGCAGCTACTCAACATGCAATGGCAGGAAAAACATTAGAGCAAAATTAGTTTTGTGTGAGAGCAGACTGTGCACAGGGCTGAAATATCTTTCATAGCTCACTTTATACTGAACTTAACCCAATACACTCACTTTACACTGCATGTAACGGTCGTGGCAAGACGAAAATAAGGACGGTTTTGTACAAAAGTTGGAGTCACCGCAACTTATTCTACTCGCAGTCGAACATAGATTCCATGGCTCCGTAAAACTCTTTAGCCCTTGAACATCGAGAACATCAAGAAACCACTGGTCCCTATTACAATTATATTACGTGGCATTACTTTCCAACCGTTTCGCAAGTAATCTCAGATATATGTAAAATTCTGTATCCTGGCTAGGCGCAACCAACGCCAGTACAGTAGTCCTTTGTCCGTGTGCGCCCAATATATGTATATATACCAATGGACATTGAAAGAACTAATTACGTAACACAAATCACGAGGGTTCAACAACCCAATCACGCAAGGACTTCGTTCAAACATGGGTGAATAATTATGCAGCTGAATCTGAACAATTTGAGGTATGGTCAAACAAAGTTACACCAAATGTTATGTAACAGACAACAATACAGAAACATGCAAAATACATTTCACTACACTGCATATGCCCTATACACTGCAGTTACTGTGAATAGTGTATGTTTCTGACCTATTAATATACAGTGGGACTAGAACCATTGCTGTATTTTTCTACCACCCAACTTGTGTAGAATTTCCAGAATTCTGGATATGGGTCAAGTTTCTTGCTTACCTGTCCCCTCATAACAACTGAATGCTCACTCTATTTCATGTATATATGTAACAACATGTATGCAAGTACATGTATGCTACAACATGTCTACTCATCTTGCTGCAGAAAGGTTGATTCGGCATGCAGCATAACAGAGCAATTAATCTCCTTTTATTCCATTGTATCACTCATAATTACATTGTCTCCTGATCTGAGGGGGAGATGATCAATTTGGATTTCTCTCTCACATCCTGACATCGGATGTTGTCCTCTATACATCTAAACATTTCCTGGTCAAAAATTTAAATTTATTTGCTAACCTTTGAATCGGTGTCAAGAACTTCCTTATAATTTGATATCAAATGTTGTCGTTGGACGTAGTTGCTTTCGGGAAATTCAAAATTGGACAACAATTGTCTCATGCTAATAGATACATTCATCTATAATTGCTTCGAAAACAACACAATTAATCACCTATTGTGTTTGTCTCCTGTTCTGAAAGGAGATGAGTCATTTGGCTTTTACTTAACATCCTGAGAGACATCAGACCTTTGTTGAAGTATTTCCTGTTGGAAATTTAATGGAATGGATTGACTGAACATGAAGTATCAAAACATCTCAACAGTTTTACAGTTATGTGAACCCTGTTAGATTGAATCATGTATAGATTAAGTGTTAAATTACTTGTGGAAGTTGGATAACGATAGTTTCCTCATAGACAATGTATTACTGATTCACACAATACGAAGCACATCAATTTACGAAACACATCAATTTGCTTCTCACCTCCTGTACCCCTCTCCCCCCCCCCATTCTTTATGACATATGACCCTCAACCATTTGGTATCTCAGATACATGTCATATTGGCCAGAAAAAGGCCTATAACACATCTGTTCCCTATTTGTAAACAGGATAATTTTTTTACCTGTTTTCATAAATCTCCCTCACACCAAGGTGCAGTAGGTGAAACTTTTACCTCTTGAGAAAATTGTTTCCTCCAGGTCTCCAAGTATGATATCATATCTTCTTCCTGTGGTTTATTTTGTTATAATTCTCACATACATGTAGTAGAACCTTTGACACATTCACTTATACCCTTTAGAGTTGTTATGATGTTCTTCCTTAGGGTTGTTATGATGTTATTGAGTACAGTACATTGGCCTCCCATTCCAGTTTTATTCAGTGCTCAGTATCTCCGTGAATGCTATAAATATTGGTATATCGCTCTTCACACTTAGTGCTACAGGATAAGAATATCTATGAGTATATATATAGATATTCTATTAATATATCAAACAAAGCCTTGGTAAAGTGTAAGTATTTTGTCTGAAAGCATTTTAAGCCATAGAGAGATCTACTAGCTCTATACAAATTATACACTATAATTTACTTCCCTCCTCGCTTACCTGTCTCCCCACAACCTTAGCACCCTCGTTCTACCGTGCCCAGAATGAACTGGTCACCTTTTAACACTGTGTGCCCTTAATTCTGTGGGCTGTGGACGTGGTCCCTTTCTATCTAGCATTTGAAGAGCCCATGTCTTGCTCACCCACTCAGAATTTTGATAATTGAGAACATTGAAACTTTGAACCTTTCATAAGGAAGAGGAAACGATCAGAGATTTTGACATTAGTGTCAGTGGGGTGGGGGAGGGGCTTCAGAGGAGAGGAGAGGGTGGTTGTTAGAATTGTTAGATGGGAAAGTGCAATTCACACTGCTCCTCAGAGCCCTCATTTAACTGTCACCTCTTGGCCCCTTCCTTTACCCTATCGTACCTACAGTAACTTTGTTGGTAAGTGGCTCAGTCCTGCCCACTGACCAGCCACTACCAGTTTACAGAAACTCCAATTGTACCATCGAAAAAAAAACAGACTACAGTATGACGACCATTCTCTTGATTGTTCGTCCAGATTTGTAGGACCTCTTATACGGTTGTACAGTTTTTGAAGAACCCGAGTATTGTTGGTACTGGCAAACTTTCAGATTGTTGAGTAAGACACATCGGTATACTGTATGACATATGTTAGTGTGTATTGGCATTGACTGTACAAAATATACTCATACACAATAATTTTACATTTAATAATATACTGTATTAAATGTTTGTATTGGCATTAACTTTACAGATATATGCCAATTAATATACACTTATATGCTGTATCAAATATTTCACTGTACGAATACAGTATGCCAGTATATACAAATTGTACATATTTAATAATATACTGCTTTAAATGCATTAGTGTGTATAAGCCTCTATGTAGATATTCCAATACACAATAATATGTTTAATAATATACAGGACTTACTAAATATATTTAATAATTTACTGTACTTTTAAATATATTAGTGTGTATTGACATTACAGTAAATTGTACAGATATGAAAACACATACTAATATATGTTCAATAATACACTATTAAATAAATATATTGGTGTGCATTGGCATTAACTTGTACAGATATATGCCAATACACACTAATATATTTAATACAATGTACTGATGTTATAAAAACCTATCTCTGCACATCTACTGTTTTTGTTGGCTGCTCTCCTAGTCTTGTCAAATTTCTGCTAATCGTCCAGGCAAATCACTCTTTTCTTTACGTTTGACTTTTCTTTTCTCTTTCAGGACTCAACTTTGGGTAGTATACAACAAGCCGTCAACTCTATAGCTGAGCGTGCCAGGGACCTAGCCTATGATCCTACTCACTTGTCACCTTTTGCACAACATGCAAGGGCAAATGGAATGGATTTCTTAGGTAAGGAATTAAGGAATACGTGATAAATTCCTACATGTTCATGGAAAATTAGGGAATCAATCACAAAAGATGTCTAGGTCTAGGTCTGTAATAAGGAAATCTCCAAAATACATTTGAAAACTATTTAGCAGCTGTCTGGGTATTAGACAAGCTATATTGCAGTTGAAATATTTTATTTTGTTAGTTACAATATAGGGGTTTAATAGACCATCTTATGCATTTTTAAGATGAGTATATTAAAAATTTAACCTGATGTACGTACATGACAATTTTTTCATTTCTTTTAGATAGAAAATTTATTTCCATTTCAGAAAACAAAATGTCTGTACTCAAATTGTTATCCAAACTGTATGACTATCATCCATCCATATCTAAAGTTACTCCTTCACTCCACATTGATTGCTTTCATATCTCTATGATTGCTTCGCAATCCTGCTGTTTGGTCTCTTTTTCAAATGTTCCTTTTGTGGAAAATGAAAAAATTTCTTTCAGATAGTATTCCTTTCCTCTCCGATTCCTTATTGATATTCAGAGATTTTAAATCCTGCTGTACCTTTTAGTCATATACGTTCAACATACAAGTCTATGTTACAGAGAATTGCCAAATGGACATTATCTGGAGTTTGGGTAAATGTCTCTCACGTTCGACCTGCTTCAATTGTAATCAAAGAGGATGAAAGTACCTTCGGGCTATGATTACACAACCATGGCTCTTTCTCTATTTCATTCTCGTCAGTACTTTGTAAGAAAATGTGTTTTTTTTTAAATGTTTTGGAAATTTTAATAAGTATTGTCTGATGGAACAGATGTCTCAGAATGTGAAAACCAGCCAGATGTTTCTGGATGCAAAATGTTAACAAGTTTGTTGTACAGTACAGTAGGTTGAATTCTGAAGGTGGAAATTATAAAAGAAGCAAGACGTGGTATTGGGAGGGAGGTGAGTGACCAAGAATGGGATCATGGGTGGGGTGGGGGTGTGGTTGGGTGGGGGATGGGAGCCTGCAGTGCTAACATGCCACAAAGTTCCGTAAGTTTATTCAGAGGGGGAATTGTGTATGCTGACGAGTGATGGTTATAAGTATCATCTCTAGCACCATCGAATGTTGGATGATTTTTAATGCCTTTTTTCTGTTTTTTATTTTCTTTTCAATAAAGGTGGTAAACCTGATGACATCACAGTGCTTTTGTCTGCAGTTCAGTGTGAAGACGAGGACACGTAGCAGTTGATGGGATTCTAGTGGAGGATGGAGGAGGAGGAGGAGGAGGAGGAGGGAGGAGGGATCGAAGACCATAGACAGGAGAAGACACTCAACCAGTTGATCCCACAGTGAATTCCTTGATTTCAACTGCATCCCATATTTACCCATCCCATATGTACACTATACACATTATGAATGTTATTGTAGGTGGTACAGAGATGTTGCATGTTTCAGCAGCAGTTGGAAAATAGGTTTAAAGGCTACTTATTTCATTTATAGTACTGATGTTGCTTTAGGGTGTCTGCACGCACACTATGGCTGGAATGTTCCTATCCGTGGAAAAAAAATGTAGGAACATAGTTTCTTTGTGATACCTAATAACAAGGAATTTTATTTTCTGTTAACATTTTGCAAAAATAAAAACCCCAGTCAATCTGTCCTTTTTGCATAACTGTAGAACTGGAATGAAAATTTGGCAATAGATTCAATGGTTTGTGATCAGAGTTGGTCAGTTTTACACAGTGAATGTAGATTTGTTCCCATGACACACTGTATCAGCTTAACCATGATGTGTGGACACAGGTCCCCTTCACTTGAAATAATGTACCAAATAGTTTATCTTGAAAGAGGTGGACACAGATGCACTCAGACGTGAATGTGTAGCAACATCGCCTCCCAAGTGTGAACATTGAGTGAATACTGTAAATATTGCAAGCAATGCCACATTTCAAGATTGAACACAAAAAAATTAAAATTATTGCATCAACATCACCTTCCAAGTATACATTCACATTTAATACTACATCAGTGCTAACCTTTCGAGTGTCAACACAGATGTATCTAGATTGCTAACCTTAAGAAACCAGAAACGGTCGTAAATTTCACGCTCTAGAGATTGTCAATTATTTATTTTACACTATCACAGTGTGGATGACCAGCCAGTTAGCAGATATATATAATGGAGGTTAGCTCGCACTTTCTTTCCTCGTCTTCCCATAACCCATTTATTCCAAATCCATAAAGCTTACAAAAATTAATAAAAGCTCACTGTACCGATGACCCCTCTCGCATTACATCTGCCCACTTTCTTCCTCTGGGTGTTGTCACAAGATCTGCTGGGATTATTTCTACCTCAAGGTTGAAATCCCACCAATTAATCTATTTGGAAGAGAGAAATGTTCTACTAAAAGCAACAAAAAAAAACAAACAAACAGAAGACTACCTTGCACACAAGCAATTGTGTAGAGTAAAAAAAACTGATTCGTTGATCAAATACTACATTGCATATATATGTTAGGCTGGTTAAATCCTTTACTTTTGTCGAGAACGAGTAATTTTTATCTTATCTTTCCTCAGAGAGATTTCAAATACAGCAGAGGTAATAGTTAAAGCAGCTCTCTGTAAATTAACACACTGAAACACAATTATGTAAACACAAAATGTAGCCTTACTTTGTTGCATTCATATCACAACAGAGTTTTGATATATAAATGGGGGGGTTGGGAAAGGGGGGGGGGATTGTGTTGCCTTCCAAAACTCATTTAATCACATTTAAAGAAAAGGTGCAACCCTTTTTGCAGATAACAGTTCAGCCTCTAAGCCATTTTAACAAGTTTAAAAATTAATGTGTTTTTTTTTCTTTAACCAAAAAAAAGTGAATGATGTAAAAGAAGAAAAATGAAACCTTAGCTTGGATTTATCCAGTCCTTTCTTCAACCACCCTGAAGCAAATGAAAATGTATAGAAACCTTCAAATTTACTCCAATGCAGCCAGTTAATTTCAGGTAAAGAACGTTAAGAAGCGTTAAAATTGGATTACAGGGCAAAATTATTCTGCACATGTTTGATATTACATATGCCAGTATGAGTGGAGTGTGTGAATTTGTACTTGTGGATGCCGTTCGCTAGAAAGAAAAAATTTGTGCAGATTATTACACTAATTAAGGCACTGTGATGGATCTATTGTCATTGTTGTTTTATAGTCTGGAGTTGTGTTTCCATGACAACTCTCTGGTTCTCTTAGTTTTGAGATTGATGGACTTTTGATGGGACAAAATGGGAACATTGACTCAGAAATTGTTAAAAAAATATAACAAATGTTGAAATGGAAATAAAACTAAGTCTTGACCCATTCAGCCTGTGAACTCCCTTTCTGCCAAATCTACTGTTCATAAGTCCTTCGCCTTACTTTCAAGCATTCTTCAATGATTTAAATCTAGGCGGCTTTTGCATAATTGTGAAGTTTTCTGGGTATAGCAATTTCTGAGTCCAAGTTTTCATCAGGTTTGTTGTCAAACACACTTTAAAGTATACTTTTTAAAGTTTTCATGTGCTCTAATGCATTACATATTGACTTGGTTAATGGGACAAACTCTACATTACTTAGGAGGGTAAGTCCTCCCATTCATCCTATGAGCACCCTAACCTTTATCAAGATAACGACAAAACCTTAACAGTAATAAAACTACCAGATCGTTGACTGTTCTTATATTGTTCATGTGTACTTGCCTTCGACAGATGCCTGACTTACCGGTAACGGTTAAAAATTTGCACAAAACCTGTAGCAAGTGCTACTCTCTCTTCTTAATTTTTTCCTTATTTTTCCCGTAAATTTAATCATATATTATGACTCTGCTCTGAATTGGTCCCATCTTTTCTCTTCCACTGTAGATGTATGTATATTGACATACCTAGATAAACCTGCTAACAGGGTATTTAGTTTAGTTTAAATGAAGTTGGACTTTCTCCATACCTCTGTATATCAGCCCATAAATAAGCTGCTACCCTTTCACCTAGAGTAGCAGCTATATAGATAACAGCTATACTTGACCTTTGGAAAGTTAAACAGAAGTGCACTGAATTTGATTTAAATGTACATATGAACTTTTTGAAGGAAGTTTTTTCTTCTATGCAAGGGTAAAAATAAAAGGATTATCGTTTAGGGTCTTTCCAAATGTCAAGGCTTCTTGATTGTACCCCTCCAGAAACTAATCTGATAATTTTTCATTGGGGTCGGCTAGCGCCTTGGAGCTGAGGGACTGAATAGAAGGTAAAAAATGTGTTTTATTAAATATAGAAAAAAAGCACTCGTTCAGTATATTTAAAGTATATAGGATGTGATCAAATATTGGTAAAATGGAATGAGAATCAATATGTACTGTAAAGTTCGTTCAATCTTATAATTACGAAAAGTATGTAGTGGCATTTATACACTGAACTCACATAAAGTTGCTTAATCAGCTTTCCACAAATCCAGACTTTCCCACAACCCCCCCAGCTCAGTGAGTTTGATGTACAGTAATGTAAATCTTTTCCTGTTTTGAGGTGTGATGAAAATATGCTTCTGCCTGGCTTAGTTGGTGTTCATGTAAAACAAGTTAGGATTAAAGGCACTGAAGACTCGCCCCAAACCGTGTGCCGGGCTCTGAAAAAGTTAACTTTCCGTCGTTTTCTTCTTGTCGCTACAAAATGCAGACAGTAATGAAACGTGATATCTTGTTATCTTTGATCTAGACCGGAGATGTCCACGCTGCTATGTACACTGTGTTGTGGGTATTGACCGTAGCTGTATGTATTCACTGTACACTAGTGTCTAATTACCGACGGTAGCAAGTTGTGTGTGTATTTTCTGGGATCGATGGTGGTGTCTAACACTTCTGTTACACCTGATTCGAAACTAGGTCAGATTACCGGCATGAGACGTTTCTTTGTGCGCGAGTCTTCACACCCTTTAAGCTACTGATGACATAGGCTGCATAGTACATACAGTGCAACGGTTTGGTGAAAGGCAACAGCTCTGCTTGCAGTACCCAAAGATTTCTTTTAATCTTGTTTATTCTCATCGTTTATCACAATAAGGAGGAATAGAAACAGATGAAAACAATAGATGAAGGGGATAATTTTTATTTTTAAAATTAAGTCCATTCTCATTTAGTAATTCTTTTCCCATTTTCTTCTAAGTGTGCTCTCTTTTTCATGATTTTGAGTTAGACAACTAAGCAACATATTTCACCGAGTCTGTAAAAGTAGAATATTTCGTTTACCTGAAATGTGAGTTATCTGTCCATCGGAAATAAAAAAATTAATACAAAAAAATGTTGCTGTGGAAGTGAGAATGTACTGGGAAGAAAAATTAAAAGTGAAATAATTAAATGAACATTTTTTACAGCTATGATAAAGAATTTGTTTATAGAGGTAGGTGGTGTCTTTTAGAGTAAAAAGATTAACAACTGTTTGTACCTTTGAAAGCAATATGCCCCTTTCAACTTCACGTTATTTGTAAACAAGGTATGTACATATAATTTTTTCATACTGTTTTTTTTTTCTAATGGAGTAACATTTGTTAAGTATTATTTTTTCTCAAATTCTCGTAGAATTGATTGGGTTTCTGTGTGTTCTTTATAATTGCTGTGGTTTTCATTTAGGAAGTTTTCTTTCTCTGGATTTAATGTTGTTTCCCCCCCCCTCTCCTCCTCCTGCCAAAGAATTCTAAGAGACGAAAGAAGTAGAAACAATTTGTGATGGCTGTTGTCGTCTTTCCTTTAAAGTTCATGTGGCGTTGACATAGTCATGGGCAGACCAGGGCATAAAATTGCTACTGCCTCACAGGCGTGTAGCAAGGAATTTTTCAAGGGAGGGGCAAAATTGGAGGCAAACTATCAGAGCCATAGATATGGCATTGCAAACTATTGAAGCGTACAAGAAAATTTTGGCTGAAAATGCCTCCCAGATCGCTGGAAATGGCTCTTCCCAGGCCTTGTAAGTTGCATCTTAGCATTTTCTCTTTTGAAATTACTAGCGATATCATAAAAACATTAAAAAAAATATAAAAAATATGCTCAAGGGGGAGGCTGCCCCCTTGCCCCCCCCCTTGGCTACGCGCCTGCTGCCTCACAGACTCAACCTGCAGAGCTGGGGCCTTGAGACAAGTGATGCACTTTTGGCCTCTAGGTTGAAACAAGCATCTACCTCAACACAAGAGAGAGTAGGTGTGGTAAGCACCTCAGGCACAGCAATGCACTGGTTCAGAGATGGTAAACTGGTAGTCCTAGTCTGCCCTAGGGGACTGTATCATGAATTGGTCCTCTGCTGGTAACAATTTAGGGAGGGAAAGTACTAAGTAGGTGTGAATATTCGTGACAAGTTTAAACCAAGCTAATATTTTGTTGGGTAAATTGCAAATACTCTTCAAAATATTTCCAACATGCTGTTTACTTATTTTCTCATGGATTATAAAATGGTTAATTTAATGTTGTTTTT
>KN888394.1:23255-33374 GCA_000934455.1 Apostichopus parvimensis | reverse complement strand
TGACCGGGGTCACCCAGACCGACGGTGTGTCTTCGTTGGTTAAGGTACGTTCCAAGCATGTTGGGATTAATATCCTCGGTTTCGCTGTCCATATCCTCGCTTTGGTCAGAAGTCTGAAACAGAAAGAAGGATCCCTCAAAGAATGGTCACTTCGGAACAGTGCATGTAACTTTCTGAGTTATACACACGAGAGCATTTTATTACAATTGATCCAAGTTGCTATTAACAAGCAAGGTTGAAAGTATCCTCTGAACGTCTTTGCATTAAACTGAAGGGCCGTTTCAAGATTGTTAATTTCTTCCTCGTTAACATCTTCTTTTTATGCTCATCTTATTGTAAGACCTGACTATCTCACTGTTCATCTTTCTCATTTGTGTACTTTTTGCATTCTTTCTGAATATATTAACACATTGTAACCTGCTCTAATTATAGCCAACTATTGGACTCAAGAACCTCAAAGGACAAGAAAGCCAGAACTGGACAATTTTTAAGAGGAAAAGCTCGGAAAATTACATTTTTAGACAAAGCACATAAACTCGAACGCAGTAAGCCTAGATTGAAATGGAACTCATTGACGAATGAGCTTCATTTAAGACCAACTTGAAGGCAAAGGCCAACAAAAAAACCTACTGACAGGTTTTTCTGATGTCATGTATATTTTGTTTTTCCATGCCACTGTGTGACTAGATTTAAACACAGGACAGTTTGCCTCCCAAACGTCAACCATCTTGTTCAAGGTAGCCATTTTACTTACTTATATAACCTTCCCATATGTAATGTAGAGGGTACATGGTATCACATATGGATTCACACTATTTACTTACAGCAAAATACTGTACACAATGACAACAGGATTCTGTCTAAAAGGGTACACTTTGAAATTTTAAGAGTAATTCACACTAACGTTGTCAGAATTTACTTCCATTAAAAGCAAGAATTGTAGCACAACATTGCCTCCCTCTGATAAGCTACCAAAATAGCAATACTGCCATTCCCAAGATATTACTAGAAGTGATTAATCCAGTCATTCACTGTTGTCACAACTACAGGCTAGAGCTGACGAGTGTTATCCCACTCCTTCTTCATGGGGATGTCTCATCACTATCACCAGAAATAAATCTGAGAGAAATATATCTTAAAGTTCCAAACAAATCCAACTCTATGGTGACAACAAGAAGTAAAATTTCTACTTATCAGTTCTGAACATTTCTGAACATCCAGGAGCCATCAATTCTTATGAACTAATCCCGGTGATAACAATTGCAGAGCTCACCGACAATATTGTTTTTTGTCTTTACTTGACTCATATTATATGAAATAGAACTGCTATCAAGCCCTCTGGATTTTTTTGGAGTGCCTCCTTTCACAATTTTCCCTGTTGTTGATATGTTTTGTCACTTAGTTAACTTCTCTGTATTTAAATTGTGAAGAAACAAATAAATGAAATGAAATGAAACTACAGACGTTTAACTTCCTGCCTAAGTTGACACTACTCACCTGTGATATAGTATGTTCACTCTCAAGGCTAAACCGGACCTGGGGGATAACTTGTCCTCCGGGAGAACTGGGTCTTCTACCCATGTTGGCACCTTCTATTGACCCCGTGGAGCCCGAACCCCCGGTCACCGAGACCACAGGTAATGGTCCAATGTCGGCCTGCCTTAGCTGAGGAGGTTGACTTTGAGGGCTGGAGTTATCCAACAATAGGTTGTAAATTGCACTTATGTTGTCAAAACCTTTGGCAGATAAAGACTGCAAGAAATTGAAAGAAAATCAATTGAATACAAGACTTCTCTTAATTGCAATAGAATATTGTTAATCTTCCAGCGAACCGCACCTACCTGCCCCCAGCCCTATCCATCACCCTTCCCATCCCATCCCACCTCCATCTATATTCTTAACATGCACCCTACATATATGACAAATGTCCACCCAGACCCTTGGACTGGACAAAACTAATTCCCATATCAGAGTTTTCAGATAATCAGGTCCAAGACTAGAATTTAATTCAGTTAACTACTGTCTATTCTACTTCAAATTTCCTACATTCAATCTCTATAGAAATGTTATGTACAGCACTACATGTTATGATTAGGATACAACCATCTGATCAAATTGTAAAAATTTTAAGTTTTCAAGGATTTAATGTTCATTCACAGATAAGCCTGAAGACTGATCGAGTCTAAATATTTCTATTTTTTGTCTGTATTTATTTGCAATGTTTATTTTCTGTAATGAGGTGGGCTTGTTTGCTCCGCTGTTTGGGAGTGGGGAGGGGGAGTTGTTCCTCACAAAGAGTTCTGTCATATAAGCTGAAGGTGATGGTTGGGTGTTTTGTGTCACCTTTAAACAATCACACACAGATTGATAAGAAACAGAGGTCATTAATACCTGAATAATAGATTCTCTCTCAATTCTTAATGAGACCATTTGATGAATAATTTGTTCGTTGAGCGTTGGTTCCATTAGTTGTTCGGGGTTACTGGCGATTCTCTCGTACTCGGCCAGCATCTGGTCGAATGCTGGGTCAGAGTCGCAGTCCTTCGTCCACCTGTGAGAGAAGACGTGTTTGGTAGAGAACCTCCTGACCGGGTCCAAGACCAGCATATGTCTGATGAGGTCCTCACAATCTGAAGGAAGTCATTGAAAGTCCACCATAAGAACAGCCAATTTCAAGCTTTCTTTACTTTTATCTTAAAATGTGTACAAAACTGTTATACATCTTTGTATTTTGAGTAGCAATTTTTTCCAGATCATATAGTAGTAGATGTATATAATGTAGCAGTTTGCATATAGAGCAGCTTTCCTAGACCAGTATAAACCAGAAAAGACCAGTATAAAGGGGTAAAGACCAGTATGAGCCAGTAAAGACCGGTATAAGCCAGTTAAGACCAGTATAAGCTAGTAAAGACCAGTATAAACAGGTTAAGACCAGTATAAACCAGTAAACACCAGACCAGTGTAGACCAGATAGTAAAGACTAGCTTGCACAGACCAGTATAGACCAGATTTTATGCTAAATCAGAAATATTATACCTAGATCTGCAGAACAGAAAGTCTTGCAAATGTTACATGCATTTGTCAAACTGTTGTTGTGTTCACATAATTATTTGTAGAGCGGAATGAGGTAATTATATAAATAGAATGTGTTAAAGTAAGTTGGCCCGACGTTTCGATCCTAGCAGGATCTTCTTCAGAGGCTAAATGACAAGTAACAGTAACAGAAGGGACAAAAACACTGTTAAGTAAAAAATTGTCCCTTCTGTTACTGTTACTTGTCATTTAGCCTCTGAAGAAAATCCTGCTAGGATCGAATCGTCAGGCCAACTTACTTTTACACATTCTCTTACACAGGCTCTCTAGTGGATAAGCAGTTTGCTAACAGTTTTATTTTATTTTTATATAAATACAAGAGGAACTAATGTTTGAATCCTAACTGGAAGGAAATAGAGTAAGGGAAGGCTCGCAAATGTAACCGACATTCAGTGCTGGCCCAGCCAGCAGCACACCACTGCTCATTATGCAGCCTGCATATCGCCCACGCTTGAGTTCACACATCCACGTACCCTCAGTGAAAGTAATGAGCACCCAGTTCCCAACAAGGAAGCGCTGCTATTGTTTGTAAACAAAAGCTGTATTTGGCGTTTCCTTATCTGTGGTTTTCACGTTAACAATAGCACCTCTGACCACAGTAACCGAAGATTTATTTCAAGAAAGAGTTGAAATCATGATACACCGTTTTCCTACTGAATGTGTCAGAACAGTTTCTGACTTCTTTTCCTGTTCAAACGATCCTCATACACTAACACTGATCCATCTCTTTTTATTTTCTTAGTTTCCAACGAAACATTTTTATCTTCTAGATGATGTTTTGATTCATGAAGAAGTAAATAGTTATACCACATGTTATGTATTTTTAGTTGATTGTGTAAGACTTATTTACAAATATACGACGAAAAACCCAGAACCCATCAACTGTTCAATAGAAAGCACTCGTTTGCTTTCGCGGAAGGTGACCTTTTATTTTACTTATATGTATTTTCTCGTGTGTGGATAAAATCACCACCAAAAACGAGAATATTATACCGGTGGAAACGACCTTTGACCTTTCATCCTTCAACAATTTTGTTGCCCCTAACCAACATTGCACTATCATCAACGTTCACACAGAGCAGCAAACATCGTCGCAGAAGAACTACTTTATCTGATCTCATCTTTGAAGCTCCTTTGAATCCAAATGACATTTCCCGTAAGTTTTCTGTAAACAGTTACAAGGTACCCAACACAAGCAACAGCTTAGACAACTTTGATGTACATCAATCAAATCACAATTGTAAAGTAACCCTTCAACTGAATTTGAATCACAGACAGACAAACTAGTAGCCAGACAGACAGACAGATCGACAGACAGACAGATCGACAGACAGACAGATAGATAGAGACAGATAGACAGACAGACCGACCGACCGACCAACCCACTGACAGACCGACCGACCCACTGACCGACCGGCAGACAGACAAACAGACAGAGCTCTAGACAGATAGATAGACAGACAGATAGACTAGTAGCCAGACAGACAGACACACAGATAGACAGACAGACAGACAGACAGACAGATAGATAGACAGCAAACAGACAGACAGAGGCATTGCCATGGCACAAGCAACATTGGCTTGGAAAACCAATCGGGCTAATAACGGGGGAAAACGTTTAAAAAAAGATGGCAGGACGATTGCTACATCAACAGTCAGAAAATAAATAAAAGAAATACAAATCTAGAGAAAGAAAGGTTTAACTAAAGATCACACTTACCAGCACTCATGAAGAAAGGAACTCTGAACTGGCCGGACAAAACCCTCCCTCTTAATGAATGTAACGTTTTACCATCGAATGGTAGAGCACCAGAGACTAAAACATAGAGTACCACTCCAAGGCTCTGTGTAAAATATCAAATATGTAGCTCAAAGTAACATCAATGGTTTTTTTTTAAATTAATCAAGGAGTACCACTGCAAGCGTCTGTGTAAAATCTAAATATGTAGCTAAAACATGTAGCTAAAATATATATGTAGCTATGTAGCTATGTAGCTAAAAATGTGTAGCTAAAAGTAACATCAATGTTTATAATATTAAACAGAAGAGCACCAGAGACCAAACCAGAGTGACTGGCTTGTCAGTGGTTACCATATAAGGGCACTTGATCACAGTATTAAAGTACACAATTAACTGTAGGGAACACACCTGAATTCATATGTACTGTACTACAAGAGTGCTTTGACATCTTTTTCAACAATGCCCTGAAATACACTTGACCTTCACTGAGGTACCGAAGTACTCAGAATATAAAACTCAAGTACTACCTGACTTGTGTTTTTTTTATTGTAAATGGCAGCAAACAACTTTTACTGAGATAGAAAACTTCCAGGGATGTGAAACCAGACTGAAGGCCCTCCCAGTACTAACTTGCCAATTGTCATATTAATCAATTTGGACCTCAAATGACCTTTAACACAACCCAAAAACAATAGGCACCTTGTACTGATTACAGGTAAGCAACATGTCAGTGTGATGATATCTGTCAACGTTTCACTAACTTGAGATATCATGTTTTACAATATCTCCAGGTTTCCAATCTCTTTTGACTTCAAATGACTTTTGAGCTCTACCAAAAACTTTAGAATTTTTTTTTTGCAGATGTTAACAATGATGCACCTCCCACATAAAAAATTGTCAAAACGTATTTGTTCTTCAGATAGAAAGCTGTTAAGATTTTTGTATTTTGCCATAATCAGCTAATCAGATGTTAGAAGGCCTTTGAGAGGCCTCAGAATGCCTATAAAGGCCTCTAAAGAAGACAATCATAGGATGGAAACCTCAGGCCCTCTGACTTATAAATATGCTGAAACGTACAAAAGGAATTCATTCTTAAAACATTATGGCCTATTAAGGATGCTACAGCTAGCATAGAGAGGAGCATGTGAAGTGATACCCACAATAAATACCTCATTTACATTAGATTACAACAAACTATGACACATCAACCAACAATCTTGGACTTGTATTTTATTGACGTTGTATTCTTTACCCTCAAAGAGCTCTGGTGCAGCATATGGGGGACTCCCACACCACGTCTTTAAAAACTATGACATCAACTATGACATCACAACTATGACATCAACCAACAATCTTGGACTTACCCAAACATCTGCTTTGGGACCATTGTATTCTTTACCCTCAAAGAGCTCTGGTGCAGCATATGGGGGACTCCCACACCACGTCTTTGAAAACTATGACCTCAACTATGACATCACAACTATGACATCAACCAACAATCTTGGACTTACCCAAACATCTGCTTTGGGACCGTTGTATTCTTTACCCTCAAAGAGCTCTGGTGCAGCATATGGGGGACTCCCACACCACGTCTTTAAAAACTGGCCTTCTTTAAAAAAATTACTGAAACCAAAATCTGTGGAAGAGAAAGCCAAACGGTTTGAAAATATGGCTGAAAAAAACTTATAAAGTGGTAACTAAATTGAATTGTCGAACAGCCAAGGTTATGACGTTTCGTGGGAATCAACATTTTTATATCACATTTGCTTTCTGAAATGACATACGTTGATTAACTTTGAAGCGTTAAGCCCAAACATCCCAAAACTTATCAGGTTTGGAAACTTACGAGGGCCTGACCTACTGTACCTGTCTCCTCACAACCTCAGCACTCCACTCGTCCATGCGTAGAATAAACTGATAAACTTTTTAGCACTTTATGCCCTCCCTGACCCGACCAGTCAATGACCTTCCTTCTCTTTCTACCACCTAAATTGATTGGATGGGTTTTTTCTTTCGCATAGACAAAAAGGTTTAACAGTACACTCTAGGCATGGTAGAGCACGAATGCTGACGTTGTGAGAAGATAGGAACTGTAAAATACAGCATCCTCACTTATAAACAATTTCCCAACATATTCAAACTATTTGTTTTACATTATTTTCTTAAAACTTTCAACTATAAATTGTGACAGTGATGAAGTGCATTGTAAAATTTAAAGCTGTTGATAGAGACTCAGTCCAGCACAAAGATCCCTAACAGACCTATATCTATAACAATTTCACCTGGTATAATTAATATTAAATAATAAACTTCAAGACGTTATTCCTGCAAAGTGAAGTTAAAACATCACTGATTCCAACAGCTCTCAGCAGAACTTTCTCACATTGATCAAACAATTTAAGAGCTTTGGTATTTTTACCTTTGGATTGGGACTTGTTATGACAACGGGGACTCACTTCTGCTTGTGCCATCTTAAAAATTCTATAAAGTAAACTCGGCACTTTCGATAAAGTTTGCTAATTGGATTGGCAAATTCTTCTTAAAGTGTTTCTGTGAATTCATATCTGGAACCGCTTTGTATTTGACTTTCGAAGGTAAAATCCCCGTACTAAACCCTCTTGAGTTTCATCATAGCAACCTGGTTGTCTTCAGACACTGATCCCCATCTCCTATTGGCTAAAATGATCTTAAATACTCTGATAGCTTGGTGAGCAATTTTGGCTAGATGGGAGAGTAAATCATCATCAGTGATGGATACAAACCATGGCTAGTCATCTACCATCACCATCTGTTATTTTTAAGATCATCAATATCAACCCAAAATTTTAGCATGATTAAAATTCCTACACGTTTTGCAAATCACTTTCCCCAGGGTTGTACATATCTAAATTACTTTCACATTTACAAATGTTAAATAATTATTTTGTTTTTTTGTAAACAATTATTTATTTTTTACAAATAAGTTATTTTGTAAACAATTATTTTGTTTCAGTGATGAAGGAGGAAAAAAAAGTCTGAACGCATTGTGAAAAAAACTATGGCTGTGATAGTGACAAGCTTGTTGAAGTTGGAGGATCAGTGACCAGTATTGGACTTTCTAGCATATTTAAGGCCGATACCAATGACCTTTAATGCTGTGTCTATCCAAGAGTTACTTATCTGAACAGAAATTAATCTGTGATTTTGTTACAGAATTTGATTCCATAACAGATACTTCAACATTTGAAAATGCCCCTAGCTCTTCATAGTAAACATGAACACTATATATTAAGCTTATAAACATTACATTGCTTTAACTGAGGAAGAAACTAGCTATATAGAATTTCAGACATCTCAAAGGTAAGAATCATAAACTTGTGAAGTAAACTACAGCAGTGACTCCCTCTGCCCTTTTCTCAAGAAACAGTAAAGTTGTGAAGTAAACTACAGTTGTAACTCCTTGGTCAGACCTACCCTTCTTCATACATCGTGTTTACAAGCTGGGCGTCACAAACGCACTGACACACACACACACACCCACACGCCATCATGAATGCAAAGGTTACGATTATCATCGAAACCGAAAATAATCAAAACTAACTAATTGTCTCAGATAGTGAAAATGAACCATTCTAAAAGTAACAATGCCTGGACTCTTTGTCATCGAGTATACAAACACAGCATGCAAATGTAAATCACATATTGTGAAAGGTTATTTTCAAGATGGGATCTCCCTAGATTTATGGATATCAATGGTAATGCTGCTTTAACAACACCGTAATCTCAACGGCGCTGATGACTGATGCTAATGACTTAAACAAAACACACATATGGGTTCATGTCCATGGCGTGGGCTGATCAATCCTCTTGACAGGCTTTAGCAAGCAATGGTGTCTACTGTGACAGCTGAGAGAGCGGATAGGTCACATTTAACTACACACTGTGTATTAAACTACTAGTACAAAATACATCTGTAGGTTTATAGGGAATTAGTTATTGTAATACCAGGACATCCAGGTTTGAGATGCAGAAATTCAATGTTTCTTTGAAAGCTCCTGAAGTAACTGCTATCTGCTGATCTATATATCACGGTTAACAGAAAGATGATGTTTTGAGTTCAGAGTGTGTTTACAATTCAGCAAACATTCTTTTTGCATCACATTTCGAGAACAAATCGCTAAATTTTTCGGGAGGAAATCAAAACATTAAAAGTAGATGTGTCATGATGACATCACAGACCACCCACTGTGATCCATTTCCTGGAGAACTGAAGGATTAATTTGGCAAAAAATAGATGGAGTTCTATACTGAACACGCCCAAACCGACTGGTTTGGGTATTTACAAATGATAATACTTAAATCTGTCTCCTCCAATACATACCCAGTTTGAAGGTCTCATGGTAGATCGTAGTGCATGTAAAGAAGCCAGGTAAGAGAGGAATGAAGTGAACTAATGATCAGGAATAAACTAGTGTGCTGATGCTATGAGGAGACAGGTAAGTGATGGAGCAATGTAATTACTTGACATGCCTACTATTTAGATGTTACTGTCCTTGCATACATTTGTTATGCATTTTCTCAATTCCAACAGTGACAACCTGTTAATTCATATCATTTAATGCCAGCACCTAACAATCTAACCCAGATTACATAGATTAACAAACAATTGGATTACAAGAGTAACCTTCGATATCTGGATACAGCTGTCGCTCGACAACGACGATGACTGGTCCTGATTTTGACTTACCGGCTATTTTGACATTATTGTTCTCATCTAGTAATAAGTTCTCTGCTTTGAGATCTCTGTGGACGACAGTCAATGAATGGCAAAAGTGGACTGCTGCACAGATTTGTTTAAATATTCTCCTGGCTTCTCTCTCACTCATTCTTCCGTTTGCCTTCAGGTGATCTGGTCACAAGAGAAAAGAGAGAGCAAGAGAAGGTATTAACAAAGTTTGCAATTAGTACTTAGAATCTCGGCAGAAACGCTTGTTTGTCCATCAATTTCGGGCAAAAACCCTCTACATTTCATTTCAATCTTTCATGCCATCAAAAAGTGGTTAAAAGTTGAAAAGCTGGTTTCTCTGTGTAGCAGAGCTCTGAGAGAAGGTCAATTCCGTGATAAGGTCAACATCATACCAAAAAATTTAAAATCATTGTACATTAAAATTGTATAAGTTTCCAATAAATAGAATACTTGTAGTTACTAAAAATATTTTTTTCACCCTGGAAAAATCATTTGTTTGATTATGGGGTCGGTAATAACAAATGGTTCCCGTAGTAACTAAATTATGAAAAATACAGTGA
>KN888394.1:8485-19320 GCA_000934455.1 Apostichopus parvimensis | reverse complement strand
ATTCGAGCTTGGAGGAAAGTTAGAAGTTTGGGTCAATATTGTGCTGGAGTTTCGATTTAGTCTATATATTACCACATCATACTATGATTAACATGATGTGATGTTAACTATATTCGAGCATGTATCAATTTGATTCATACCCTAACAGATTATGTCCATGTCAACATCACAATGTAATGTTTACATTTTACAATGATTTATTAGACCTGCAGTAAACATTGCAGGTTTCCTTTTCACATTTTGACCATGGAACTGTTGAATTATTATTTCATGCTTTGACCTTTTCCAGCTTCCTGTTTGTAAAGGTTTTTCCTTTTGTGTAATATATTCTATTACAAAATCTCTCGACTAATTTACAGATCTTTGAATGTAGTAAATTAACAAGGTTACAGGTATTTCTGAACACCACTACAATCATGAACAATGTTTCTATCTAAATGATAAAGAACTTGCTGAAAGTCCTCATCGATATTTAAGAAAAGTACAGACTGTTTTCAGGAACCTTAACCTTAACCATTTGAAGGTATTGAATGATCACCTGCTTTTACATCAAGTAATAACTATGAATATTTGATATCCAATGAATATTCAATATCCAATGAATATTCAATATTCAATGAATATTCAATGAATATTCATTATCTCAATGAACATTCAATATTCAATGAATATTCACAGAAAATCATAAAACTTACTGGTTTATATATTTACGAGTGATTACGAGTGTATATGTGTGTATATTTACGAGTGTATATTTACAAGCTTACCTGTCTCCTCACGACCTGGTAATCCTTTAACACTGTGCAACCTCAGCGACCAGCTCCTCCGGTCGTGCCCTTCCTTCTCATTCTACCAAAGTGTTTACATGTATGCGTTTTCGTAGTGGATACCAAATCTTATGGAAATTGCCCGGAATACATTGGATTCAATATTCAATGAATATTCACAGAAAACAGGCAAGCCTGTTGCCATGTTTGCTCCTCCCATCCCTGCTCCCGGTATCACCACCACTGCATTCCCCTGCAGGAGATGCAAGTTGGCCTGCTTTACCATGCTCTTTATAATTTGTAAAGATACTCTTGCTGCACCTACTAGATCTTAGTCAATTACAGGCATGTGGCACCTTCGAGGTTTCCCTAGTTAGGTACTACAGGTATTGATGTTTTAACCAAATTCAAATAACTAGGATAGATGGGATCATTTTAGAGATATTTATTTAAAGGAGAGAAGAAGTTCTTTACAGTTACAAATGAACATTTATGAGATGATGAAGAAGAAGATTAAGTCTTAAGTCTACTCAAGACAGTAACTTAACATTTATGTGAGGAAGACGAAGACGAAAATGATGTCTTAAGTCTACTTAAGACAGTAAATTAACATTTATGTGAGGGAGACAAAAAAGATGTCTTAAATGTACTTTAGAGTCTTTACCAAATATTTCTCCTCTGCTGGCATACTCTGTGACAAGGAACATGTTTCTCTCTGTTTCCATGACTTGGTAGAGTCTGATGATGTGAGGATGCCTCAACATCTTCATCACCTTCACCTCTCGTACAACCTTATTTAAGTTATCTTCATCTAGTTGAGTCTTGTCGATGATCTTGATGGCAACCTGTAAGGAAATAAAAACAGAAAAACAAGTGTGGGTGGCCGTCTGACTCTGAAGCAAAACTAATGGTTAATTTCCTTCAGGATTACCTACCGAAGAAAGGCCGACCGACCCAAACTTTCCCTAGATTCCTTGTGGTTGCAATAGCACTCACGGTAGTGCAATGGACCACTGCCAAGCAAACGGTGGCTTTATAAAGCACTGGGTATAACCTCTAGGGAGTATAGCAAGCCGTTTTTAACATTTACCCACTAATTGTTCCACTTAAGTGAAATTGTATTTCACTTAAGTAGAACAGGATTTACATTTCAAGTCGATGTTAATTGCAAGCCTGGGAATCGCCCTTCTAGGACAGTTGGTATTCAATTCCTGAAGCGTCACAGAGATGGAGACAAATTTAGTGGGAACACTGCACGATTAAGTCGCCTACAGAATGACTCCAGGTATTCTTACTATGATTACATACATTTCTTGATTCTCATGTTTCCAAGTTTACCACATGTACGACTCTTTTAACAACTTTCTCGACTGATTCAAGGAGCCAAATTTCATTTAAAATGAAATCACCCGCAAAGCTGGGAGACATTATACAATGTGAGAAAACTTGGAACACCTTACGACCATTCAAGAGCTTCTCTTGCTTCTTGCAGGCAGTTAATTAATCCAAAAACACGTCCCTACAGCAATTCTCAAAACCATCCTCTGGCTGGGAGGATAAGAAGTAATTATGATATATTAGCCTTGTTAACCTAATTAGAATCAAGAACATTAAGCCCGGCATCCCTGCAGGATTGATAACCCTAGGTAACAGAACTTCAAAAGATCAAAGAAAAACATAGAATGCATGATTCTGATTCCATATAGCTCATGTAATCTGAGCAACATCTCAATGCTGAAGGCACACATTATCCTGTTTTGAATTCTCTCCTCCTAAGGAGAGAGTAACTGAATTAATAAATCCAGGTATGAATTGAGTAACAAACAATACAACACATACAGTACAGCAGAACATTAAAGCAGTTCTCTTTTTATATTTTAGAAATTAAACCAGCTTTGTTTTGAGCAGAATTTGATAATCGTTTTGCCTTTTATTTATACTCAAATCGCTAAATTATCAATTATTCTCATCAGCTTGACTGGCCAAGAGTTATTTCCAAAAGTGTTGAAATATCCCTGCAGGTATTAAAGTGTTTTCTATGCTACCATAAGAAGTGACCAGACGACAAAATGTTGTGGATTGAATAAAAATCTTTAATAACTTACTCATTAACCATATGAGTGTCTTAGTATGGACAAAACTGCAGTCATATTTTGAGTAATACTTGGTAGGTGTGGAAACATTGCAGGTGAAAGTCAGAAAGCTGCTTTAATGGAAAAAATACATGCTAATAAGTAGAGAGATCATTACAGTAATAAAACAAAGCAGTTAGACCTACAGTACCAATTCTCAACAATGAGGAAAAAGCAAAAAATTTCTAAAAACTGTCTGGTAAACGACACTTTCAAAATTGATTGAAACCATAAATTATCCAAACTTTTCAGAAAATGACAACTACTGTAGCTCAGACAGAATGCCACTAAAATCATTAATTGACACCAAAATGCAACTGCTGACAATTTTATGTTCATGGCTGTATATTTTGCCTTGTATACATGCCTAACAGAATTAGCTATAAAAGCAGTTGACTACACAACAGTGTTAGCATTCACACATGAAAGCCATATTATGTATTCCATTATGGACACATGTATGTACTGTACTAACTGATGTACATGTATGTATTATAACGGCCTAAATCAGCTATTTCGCTTGTTTCGAGTTCCCTGCAATCACAATATTATAATGAGGTACAGTAGTTCTATTTACACAGGAATTAATAGTTAACTAATTTGACAACTTCAATCAATTTGCCCAATCTTTACAAAAAGGCTATGTAACTCTTGTGGAAATGTTGTACCCCACTGTGGTAATGTGATTGTAGGGAACGCAGCTGATTCAAGCCATCATCGCATGCAAAACATAGCTCTAAAGTATAAAGACTGGATACAAGTATCACCACATATAACAGACTCAACTGATGAATTATACAACTACTCTCATACAAGGTGACCCTGTTTCCAACAATGGAGTTATATTTTATATAAAGTTCACCAAGAGTATTATTGGTTTACTGTTTCTATATAATAAATCATGTTTCACTCGGATGACTTTTTACTGTGGAATTAACAGCACCGGGGAAATAGTATAAAGAACTCAAAAGAACTCAACAGACTATTCTTTTGTGTTTGTCAGACTATTCAGTGTGACAACCTGTTAGCAATCTAACACTTAAACTAACCAGTTATCAAATCTTTCTGCACATGTATGTAGAAAACTACTGAACGTAGGAAGTGGAACCCACTAGAATATATAATGCAAATTGCCACAACCAAGTTTTATCACAAAGTGCATCAGTTACTACAAGATGTGTCAAACATTTTCCAAACTGGGTCAGTTGCTACAATATGCTGCGATCTATATCATACATGCATGACCAGTTACTGCAAATTGACTCGCTACAAACCAAACGTTAGTAAATGTTTACATATCACAGGTGACTCTCAATATAATGTTATGTACTGGGGTGTTGGTGTCAGTGTCTACCAGCACACAGTACTAAACAGTAGAGCGTGCAACTTCCTCCTCGCACAGGTCTTGCAAAATACTGTACGGATAATTTTACTTCACCTTCTACTTCTCTACAGGCCTTAGGACTTGCTTTAATCTTGACCTGTTATAGAATTGACCTGTTACAGTATGACCTGCTTCAGTTTTGACCTGATCTTACAGATTCGACCTGCTATAGTTTCGACCTGCTATAGAGTTGACCTGCTACAGCCTACAGTTTTGAATGGCTAATTTTGACCTGAGCTACATAACTGCTCCCCCGTACATTACTACTAAATTACACAATGCAACGATGCAGAGTGACGAACCTTATCGACATGGGTTTCTTGACATATAAGAAAACTTAAAACTGGCATTAAAATACTGTAAGCCAATTTTTACACCCAGGTTGGGAATCACTGAACTAAAATCATCACAGCTGGATTAATATGGCAGTGCTGACAATCTAGTTCAATGTGGTTCATATTATGCTATGACAACATAGGAATGATTGTATCAAGTATTGGGTTTCTTGAACAACTACAACAGGTCTGTACCCAGTATCCATCACTTATCAAGATTGACCATAAAGCCAACCCTGTCCTTTCTTGGATTCATCTTCAGCAAGTTTTGAGGTTTGTCTGCAAATTTTCCAAACTTCAATACAAAGTATATATTACTCAAAATAAGAGAGAGCTCTATTTAGTGATCTTACTCAAAATAAGAGAGCTATTTAGTGATCTTACTCAAAATAAGAGAGCTATTTAGTGATCTTACTCAAAATAAGAGAGCTATTTAGTGATCTTACTCAAAATAAGAGAGCTATTTAGTGATCTTACTCAAAATAAGAGAGCTATTTAGTGAGGTTACTCAAAATAAGAGAGCTATTTAGTGAGGTTACTCAAAATAAGAGAACTATTTAGTGATCTTACTCAAAATATGAGAGCTATTTAGTGATCTTACTCAAAATAAGAGAGCTATTTAGTGATCTTACTCAAAATAAGAGAGCTATTTAGTGATCTTACTCAAAATAAGAGAGCTATTTAGTGATCTTACTCAAAATAAGAGAGATATTTAGTGATCTTACTCAAAATAAGAGAGCTATTTAGTGATCTTACTCAAAATAAGAGAGCTATTTAGTGATCTTACTCAAAATAAGAGGGCTATTTAGTGATTTTGTTCATAAAATTTATACTACAAAGCTATCTAGCCAAGACAAGATGGGGCTGAGGGACACATTGCCAACAGGATCTCTTACTTTTAAACAGCAAGTTTTTAGTTTGCCTCATACCTCACATTGTTGGAAAAAAAAATTGGGGCACTTTTTAGAGGTTTAATGTACAACATGGGGAGGTTCAGTCACTTTGTATTCAGAAACTGACAAGTAACACCTTTGTGTAGAGCTCTTCACATATTTTAACAGCATTTTGCTACGCTTGAGTAATATGTTACAGTAATAAGCTACAGTAAACCAGACTGCTATCTGCGGTTCTGTTGTGCTGCAATGAAGGGGAAGGTAACTGTACAGTAGAGGTGCAAGTGGAGGGCAAGGACAACTGGGGTACAACACAACACCATAGCAGTAGCATACAGTAAACAATACTGTACAGTATCTATTGTATCGCTGGTTAATCTATGTCAATCAATGGATAACTGATTAACATTGCATACTGTATGTATAAACTATTGGTGAGCCTGTGACTGCATGCTGATAAGATGCCTGTAAACTATGTTCTCTGTTTGAAGGAAGTCATTACACAATGACATACAATGTATATAATAAATTTACCATGCCCCAGTAGGTACAATAGTCTCCTAAAGTGTATGCTACACATACAGTGACACTGGCAGTGCTACTTCAGCTGTGATGGATATTGTACTCTTAATTTGGGAATATAGCTATCCACATCGCACATTGGATATTGACCTTCTCTCAACTTTTGTCTTGTTATCCCAGTCTCCAATCCCATCTTTGTTATTCCATCTCCTTTCCCTTAGCTCCTCTACCTCCACCATCTCTTACATTCTAATGTATAGTAACACACACATACAATAACCCACATAAACCAGTGGAAAACGTATTTCCCATTGCAACTGCCTGCCAACTGTTATCTAATTACAACTTAAGGCAATTCCGCAGCTTAGGCTAATTTGACCTACTGTAGCTGTTTCTATAAGTAGGCACTAGTGAAAACTAGACTTGGAGTCCACATTACTTTTGTGATTTAGTGTGTAAGGCAATGGGATTTTAATGGACGTACAGCATGCTACCTGTAGCTATTTCTAGTAGGCATTACTAACTACATGAAGTTCTGCAGCTTAGGCTAATTTGACCTACTGTAGCTATTTCTATAAACAAGGCACTAGTAAAAACTTTTATCTAACCTTAGAGACCACATTACTTTTGTGATTTAGTGTGTAAGGCAATGGGTCTTTTAATATACGTACAGTATGCTACCTGTAACTATTTCTATATAAGTAGGCATTATACTAAAGTACATGAAGCTCTGCAGCTTAGGCTAATTTGACATACTGCAGCTATTTCTACATAAGCAGGCATCACATTCTTCAGCCTTCTATTTTGCATACAAGGAAAGCTGTAAAGATTAAGCAGAAATGATGATCTAAATTTATCTTGCAAAAGCATATACCCCATGTTAGAGAAAGCAACCTTCATTTAGTGTATAAATAAAAATAAAACAAAACTGTTCGCAAACTGCTTATTCACTATAAGAGAATGTGTAAAAGTAAGTTGGCCTGACGTTTCAATCCTAACAGGAGCTTCTTCAGAGGCTGAATGACAAGTAACGGTAACAGAAGGGGCAAATACACACACAAAATACAGACAGGTTAATGAGCATGGTGAACACAAAAGAGATAGATGTAAGGGGATTAGTAGACAAGGAATGGAGAGAAGAAAGAAACCAACAGGGGGAAGAGGAGAGGTAGGAGATTAACTGTAGAGGGACAAAGAGAGGATTAAGGGAAGAGGGTAGGGAGTAAACTAGACAAAGACAGAGTGTATAAATACATATTTATACATTTAGTGTATAAATAAATTCCAAGGATTTCTTCTACTGTATATTAAAACTTAATGAGGAAACCGACCTCTTTGTGAAATATTCCGAGTGCTCTCAAAGCAGATGGTATCTGGTATGGACTGATCCTCTCAATGTTAGGTCCTGTTTAGTTTAACTTTTGTTTTGGACTTAAAACCCTGGACTCACTGGTTTGGGTATTTATTAATGACAATGAATACCTGTCTCCTACACACATATGCACTCAGATCTACCTTATAGTTATGGCAAATTTTTTACAATACTCCGATTGTCAAGGATGATAAAATTTCTGTTGGGACAGCCAAAATCAACTATAGAGGTCGTCCGCAGACAACTTGTTGTTTACATCAAGTTCAGATTGCAAAGCAACTAAATATCCCCCCATAGTATTAATGGTATCGTCCTCTGTCACCTTGGAGATGCTGAAATAAAATCAAAATAGTCATGGACCTACAATCCACCGAAACAGAACTTTTACTGGCCCACAATTGGTGTTCTGTTCACAAAACTTCAGTGTAAATATTGGTTATTCTTGTTCTTTTGCAACATTTTTCGGACAACCAAATTTGATGTTCAGACAACCGAACAGTGAAGACCGTAAAAACTCCTTCATAACTTTGCCTTGCTAGCCTATTGTTGTTGGTAACGTTATTGCACAGCACCGACTGTGATCCTCTCAATTGCATGACCTGTTTGACTTTTGTTGGACATTTACGGTCAATTTCCTCGTGTGGATTTCTATTGATTGCACACATAATGTATGTGTTGAGTATGTTTTGTGGTATTTAAAAGGAGTTGCACTTCCAGGAATATTTCCCTTGGTCAAAGATGACTGTTTCCTACACTGTAAACAATCTCCCTCCTACAGTACAGGTGAAAACCACATCTTGATAGCAGTTTTTAGTTATGAAGATATGACCTTTAAAAGCTTATTGAGGGTTCATGAATATGTGTATTGTTAGCATACGTGGTGAGTGTTATGATGGCAACTTAGTTGAAAAAGTCAGTTTTTCCTCATAATGTACAAATCGTTATCAACAGAAGAAAATGCAATTCTTATATATATTTTACAAACATGTTGCATTTTGATGAAGTTAGAACCAGGTAGTAATTGCAGAGCCGGGTGAAAACAGCTTCTGGAGTGTACCCGGTGGTAACACTATTGAATAAGAACAAATTGCATTTAAAGAATGCAATCTGATCATGTATAGATAGTATATCAGTTATAACTTCATCAAGAGCAAAAAGGCCATGAAACAATATTATCACAGGACTGAGTGCAATATCCACAACTGTACACCTATGCTGTACATCCTCCCCCTCCCCCCCCCCCCCCCCTCCCCACACCTCCATTCTTACCCTTGCTTTGACTGAGTTTCTCCACAATGTTGTATCTTGAGTAATTAGGTCACTGCTCCATTACCTTGTTTAACCTCCAGCTGACATAAACCATTGAGGTCACTGACTGGCTGTGCAGGATACAGATCTACACTTCTGTACCTACAGTAATGTATTTTGCATGCACCCACAAAGTAGGCCTAATGTACACAAACTATCCAGTAGTGATTAATACACTTCTAAAGTTCAAAGCGACAAGATGAAATCAAAACAAGTATTTCGGAGAATTAAGATTGAAAAGAGATCAAAGTTACCTTCATCTTGAAAGTATAAACAACAAGGGACAAATTCCACCACTTCATTCCATTTGGTATATAAGGTATTGTATTGATTTGTGTGTTTTGTAAAAATGTTTGCTATTTATTAAACCAAACTTTGAAATTTGCAATCTCTATGACAAACTAAGTGTATTGCAATAAGTTGCAAAAATAATAAAACACTTTTTATTCAGTTATGATTCTGTAGCAAAACTGAGCACAATTGGTCAATCATCTTGGCCTTTTGGAGGTATGTGGATATAGAGTGTGGGTGGGGGGTGGGAGGGATAGAGGGGACAATCCTCATATCATCCTCAGTTATCATAGCTCAAAAAAAATATTGTAGATTATGCTGGTATGTGTTGGCTGAGCAACTTACCATAGGATAATCGCTTCAAACATGTATGTACACAGTAACTAATACAGTATAAGTGAGGGAGAAATTAAATTAATTCCATTTGACTCTTGAGAAACCCAAATATCCTGGCAGGCGGGCAGCATACAGCTCGGACACAACTGAACTCAGCATGAACTGCCTATCTAGGGCATGACTCTTGGAGAAAAAAAACACAATAAGAGCTTGAAAGTATTAAATTCAAGAAGACAAAGATACCTTCTGCTATTAAAGTCTGTTTCGTCTAGGAATAAAATTTTGATGGTGGATTAGAAGACACTGTACAGTTACTATGAAATGCAGAAGCAGCAACTGCAAGGAATTGCACAATGCAACTTGGTCACTCTAGCAGGCCTTGTATATATACGCTGTACAGTTAAACCTAAGAACAATAGATTAGGAGTCCTGAGCAATTAATTGAGTGATGAGCTGGAAATGGGTCAGTGCCAAACCGTTACCGGTTGTTGTAGGCTTGGAAAGATCCGGCAGCAAGACGGTAGAGATGAGAAACAATGAAGTTAATTCTCATCAGCTTACCCACCTTATGGAAGGGATCACTTCTTCCCATCCTCATCCCTTCCACCCCCCCCCCCCCCCCCGCTATGCGATACGTTCTATGAACAGGTAGGAACATTTGTCTTCTTCCCTAGCCGGTGTCGGGATAACCTGACCCCCCCCCCCCCCCCACCGGCTATGCTTCACTAATCCAGTTAAAATCAGTGTTCGGACAGGAAGATAACATAGTTTGTACAAACTTGTGTTTATTCCCATTCTCTCAGCTTTCCATTCCGGATGAGTTAAATGTCACTCATCAGCCTCACAGTAATTTCCTTGACACACTCTAGTTACAAAACTGAAAGCCTTAAATGCAAAGGAACTTCAAATCCCCAGCAATGAACTAAATAACACTAAATGTCACAGATGACAAGAATTGACACAAGAGTCGGCCCAAAGAACCAGATATAAAACATTGTGAATTATCTGTCACTTTCATGTACTGTATCTAGTCTTCATACAGAATTCAGTCGCTAACGAGAATCGAAAACTAAACATTTTTATTAAATTAGTATGAAATTGAACAGGTCTAAACTTCCACCATTTCTTTGGATTCTTCACTGAATTAACAATATATGCAACATTTAAGAAAACCAAAACACTTTTATCTGATGTAACTGCATATTTATTGCCAGTCTGCTAGGTATGCAACAAACTGTTCAAAGTTAAATAATGTTCAAACTGTTTCAAGTACTGACATGTATAGTTATTGTAATATAAATATTGTAATAACAATGGCTATGGACCTCATTCTTTATTACATGTATGTAAACTCAGTTAAATTTTAATTTCATAATGGCTCCATTTTCAATAAGTCTCAATATATAAGTATAAACAAGGCTTTACTAAGAATGAACACAGCAACAATGGTTATTCATCAGGACAACAACAAGACTGGACTTAAAATGGACACAGC
>KN888393.1:27686-39669 GCA_000934455.1 Apostichopus parvimensis | reverse complement strand
GAAGAGGAAAACAAACAAGAAAACGGTCAATTTTAATTATAGTCCACTCAGTCAAAATTAGAAACTGGTTTTTAAGAAAGTTTGTATCACAAGAAGATAATTTCATCTATTCTTTCGACAGATCGACCAAGACACGAAGCAACTTCAGCAGATGAAAGAGACGACCATCCATGACTTTCTCTCGAAGCAGAAGCACGAACTGGTGCGTTTTGATGAGGAGACGTTGAGTCAGGGGATTCGAAATCTGAGCATCGAGGAGATCCACACCCAGTCGTACGGCAACACTACCCGTCCACAGTCGATGGTCATAGTCCCGAACTCCCCGGTGGACGGGCCAGTAGTCGGCCGCACCAGGAGAAGCGACAGCAGTACTTCAGCCCCTAGTTTCTCTGATATATAGCAGCAACATCGAAGGACGATATGTTTTTTGTTAGGACAATAATTAAATTCTGCCCTCAAGGTGACAGTCTATAACAATGAAGTGGATAAGGCTTATTCATCCGGTAACTCTTTAACTAAGATGTTGTATGAAAGATCCTCGCCACGGAAACCGATGGAGTGTTTGTGACAGCTGAATACAAACCTTTGGGGGCAAAGTTCAAATGGCAGCCTGAGCCTTTGGAAATGGATGTCAGGTCCCAAAATTTCTACTATCATCATATATATGTATATATATATATATATATATCCTCCCAGTGACCAGAACAAAGTCGAATGCGTCGAGTCTGACGGTCTTGGGCGGACAGAAAACTATTACTTGTCTTTGAAAAGAATAGTCATCCTCACCAAATTAAATAAAAAGGACCTTTTGTCGTGATTTTTTTCCCATAGTGGGGAAAACACTGATCGTTTTTTAACCATGCTCAGATGTGTCAAACTGGTTTATTTTAATATATTTTGCCAGTAGACTGTTTCTCAATACAAAAACATTTCTGTTTGTTTGTTTCTTCTTTGTAGACATCAAGGATGCTGCAATCTTCATAATTTTCCGCCAAACGGTTGTTAATCGGGTTTTATGCCAACAAAATATCTTGTTTTAAAGCCAAAAACAAGAGTCTCATTCGTGTATTAAAATATGTGGTCGGTACGGATCGATCGCACTTCCATCTCACTAGGTTGTGCAGATTACAATATTTACGTTTGTCGACTGAACAACAGGGCGTCTCTACGATAGTTTGTTTATTTGAGATGCAAATGAATGCAAACAAGAGAGCAACTGAAGTCAGCATGGCAAGGGGGGAGGGACACTGCCTACGAAATTATTTTATACTTGTAAAAAAATGTTTCCGAGAGCTGAATTTTATTTTATAAGACAATGGTTTGGTCCATTCCAACAGGTACGTGAGTTTTCGGTTTTGTTACAAGAAACAATAAGCAGAGACACCGATGAAAGATGGTTACTGACTTCTTACATTATTCTGTATTGTCACGCTTCATTAACATACAAAATCATTTTTTTTCTGTAGCAAAAAGTGAACATATTCGCCAAAAGGTTTTTTGTTTTACAATGTTTTAAATTCTATTAACTCAGTTGTTATATTTGGGCTCATAAGCAATATTTTTTTTTTTTTTTACCTTTCAGTAAAAATGGCAAGCTGCACAATAGTACTAGGCAAATGTTGTAAACCTCATTGAGTTATTAAGCCTGATAGAGCTGTCATTGTTTCAAGATAAAAGAGTGAAGATATTATTCGTGGTTCTCTATATTTACATCATGTCATGAAAAGCACTTGATGGGTGTAGTTGAAAAAATCATTACAAAGAACAGGCTGCAGTTGTAGCAAGTCCAGTTCATAAATGGTGTTCTGCAGAATACCAATGGGTTCAATGGTACACAACAGACCGGAGCTAAATGCCATGTTTGTTTTAAAAGTTCATGAGACATGAAGAGGAAAACAAACAAGAAAACGGTCAATTTTAATTATAGTCCACTCAGTCAAAATTAGAAACTGGTTTTTAAGAAAGTTTGTATCACAAGAATGCATAATGAATAATCCACCGGAACAAATTTGGAGGATTCCAAGATTGAAAAGCTAAGAATGATCAGAGTTTATCCCATTTATAAAATAGGGGTTCATTATTTTGCTCTGAAGTCTATCAAGGGTAGTTCTTTACGTGTGTTGATTCGGTGAGGGTTTGCGAATACTCGGTGTAAGTTCGATCTAGACGGTTCAAAGTGATCACAATAGCAAGTCATGATTTGTGAGTGGGTAGCCAAATATTGGCCAATGAGGAAATATTGTGTAGGGTCCCCTCTGGCCATATCACAAATATTTTTCAAATCTCAAACCATGAATCCCCCCCCCCCCTGTTCATAATCTGTATCTCTTGGAACTTGCTGCTAGCATTCAGAAAGAAAGTCCAAAAACCAGTTAATTGTCCAACCAGTTAACCAGTTAATTGAGTCCAAACCAGTTAATTGAGTCCAAAAACCAGTTAATTGTAATGAAGTTGGCTTTTCTGACTGTTTTTGCTGATAGGAATATATTCAGTATTATTAATGTGCTAAGAAGAATCTGACGTGTTTCTCCCTTTAATTTAAGCCTTAAAATGTGAGATTTGATTAGCTAATTTGTGGAAAGGGAATAATTTGTAACAGTAAGCAGGGTAAGCAATATGTATTTTGGAGATCAGTTTGGTTAAGTATCTTTTTAGAAAATGCAGAATAAGGTTCACCTTATAGGAGTATTTCTGAAGGTTGAGGTACAGTAGGTGGGGGGGGGGGGTGTTTGTGGGTTGGGGGTATCATAAATTTTTCCTATCTTCAGGATGCTTTGGTACTTAAACTTCTTTGATGAGAAAGAATTTATCCATTGCATTATTTCAATGTAATACATACTGCAGTGATTGTAAACCTGTATAAATAGCATACAGTGTATAAAAGGTCAATTTGGAACAGTTGGGTTTCCAAAGATTTTTTTTTTTCAGTTTACCTCGAAAGATTCAGCGGTTCGATCATTTTAATCCTTAAGTTCTTTGTGATGCACTGCCGCTGTGGATGTTGTTATTATTATGATTATTATTTTTGTTGGGGGGGGGGAGCAAGGGGTGGCAGGGTTAAAATGTCAAAGGGATCAAACAGATAGGGCATTAAAAAACATTAACCAAATTTATATGAAATCATTTTATGCCAATGTGGAGCAATGAATCCATCTGCTCCAATGGAAGAATCCCATTTGTATAAAAAAGAGGAGGGAGTAGGTTGAGTTGAAGGAAGATCGGCATCACTTTTGTTGAGTTTATTTGCTAAAAGCAGTCACAACCATTTCCTTATGGATTAGTAGCAACCCTTGAGCGATCCTTCCACTGGATTTACATACTGTCATTTGAATGACTGTTGTAGTGTTGCAGTTGGAATGCTCAAATGTATTTTTCATCTAGAGATGATACAGTGAGCCAATCAGTAGCATGATAGGCTGGTTCCATTCTTAAATATGCCTTTTATGCAAATTAGGTTAGGCCTAGATAAAAGTGTGGTAGTAAATTGTTGCAGATGTAAAATCAGGTTATAAAATTTTGAAGATGACTCTACCAATGTAACTACCCGCAGGTAAATCCAGTGATGTGTCACTATGGCAACAAACTGGGAAACATAAGTTTTTTTTTACTCATCTTTGCTGATGGATAGAGGGGTTGGGGGAGGGGGGTTGGATGGGGTGACTGGTGGGAATGTTTGTTTGCGTAATGAAAAGTCAGACTTTTAAGTAATGTCTCCCGAGCAATTGTTCTCTGGTATCAAGCTGTTTTTGATGGGACGATAATGAAAATAATTAGTATATTGGTCATTTTGGAGTAATTTAAACCAATTTTTCTGTGTTTTGGATTTCACTTTGATGTCATTGCCAAACAGTCTACCCCTTGTATTGCAATCTTGTGGTTTCTGGAATCTTTGCACCGCCTATCACTATTAAAGGATTTGTTGCTACTTAAATGTTTTAAGTGCAGATGTGAATGCCTTATTTTCTTTGGTCTTTTCCACCACATTGGTGGTATTAGGAATTACTTTTTCGTAAAATTGCGAAAGAGAAACAAAATTGGCGAATTTGATATTTTCCATGCTATTTCTTCCCACTCCTTACTCTCCAATTTGTTGGTGAACTTTCATGAATCGTTGAAGTCATCCGAATGGTTAGATACCCAAAGAGGACTTTTTGAACAATTTTCGAATGGAATATTTTGTTCATTTCGCTTGCATTCTGTAGATTTTTGTCATTTGATGGGGAATAGAATAGACATTTTCGTACAATTGCTTCAATTTTTGCAGTAGTAATGAATATGATAATTTAATTTTGAATCCTAACACTCTTATACCATTGTTTATCAATACAAAAATCTCTGTATTTTTGAATAAGTAAAGGAGTCTGTTACATCAATATATAACATTTGATATTAGTACACCTGACACAAAGCCGTGCGGTGGTTAACGTGACTTTTCTTTCGGGGAAAACAAAAGGTTTCTTCACATTTATATTATCGGTAGCCGTGAAAATTTTTTGACTATTTGATTTATCTATTCAACCAGAATTCCTTTGTAAAAAACCAAACAAAGAATCCTATAATGAATGAAAAGGAATTTGAAGTACTAAATTAGTATTTTTACATAAAATTACCGTGCTGTAGACTTTACAACTCTATAGTCGGTATTAACAGTTTTATGATTGTCAAGTTTGAATGCAACTCATGAATTATTCATATGTTGTATCCCTCATGAATAGTCATCATTTGGTTCAGACTCAGTGAGAGTTCTGCAAATATGCGGAATGCACGAGTGGAATAGTGACCGACGCCCTCGACTGTTGTTTGGCCGATTAATGAAGGTGCCTTCCCTCTTTTTGATGAATTACTGGTTTTCCACCGTAACCATGGCAACTTGTTAGTTTTTTTTTTATCTGAAGAACACCAGCGGTGGTGATGTTATAGGAGCGACTTTGACTCTGCTTTGGTTTTACGTAGAAATGACAGTGTTTGATAGTTGAATGCACACATTGTATTGTCTTGGTGCACAACATTAGGTAAACTATGTAATATTTGAGTAACACAGAGGTCAAATTATTTAATTATTATAACGTTAAATATTGAGCGCAGAATTATGTTATCTATGCAATATGTTAGAGACTGGCAAGAGTGTATCAAAGAGTCATTCTGTGAAAATGAGAAGGAAAAAAACGTTAATGTAATAGTTTCTTTTTTAAGGACAAAATGTAGTTTGAAGGGTCATCTGAAGGGTCAGAAGTATCGGTGTTACCCTCGTAAATATGCTAGGAAAAGTGAGAATGGTCACCAGCGTTTGAGATTTAAGAAAAAGACTATTATTTAAGCTGCAAACACAGGAGCAGATTTTGTCTTGTAGATTTATGTCATCTGTACTCCTCCATCTCAATACCAAAAAAATTAATGAAAGTACTTTTGTGGGGAAAAACTTTGAGAAATATTATCAATTCTAACATTTTAAGGATTTAATAGAAGATGACCTTTTAAAGATATGATAATAAAATATGACAGAGAAATGGAAGCCACATATATGCAGTCTTCCTATGTATCATGCTATGCTATGTTGGTGTATGGTTACACAGGGAATGGTGTACACCACATATAATGGTGGAGAATCTAGGCCAATTGGTGTCATTCTCTCCCTCTCTCTCATAACTTTCTCTGTCATCACTTCAGTTGAACCTTTTCAAGATTTGCAATTGATTATTTTCATCTGCTTTAAGGTATATGTGTGGTAGACTTAAAAGTGCTTTTTTTTTCTCTATCTCTCGTCTTTCTGATCAATGCATGGTGCACAATTTAAACAGCTTTGTTGCATATCTGCAAAACCTGGTTTCTGATTTACTTCAGGATGTAGCTAAAGACTTTACACTCCATTTGTATATCATTTAAGGTAGAACTGTAAATGCCTAAAATATGTGAAAGTCCCAGCGACAATATGAAATACATTGTATAACCATTTTGGATTTGGCAGGGAGGGGAGTGGGAGCCTTGACCAACACTACCAGCCCCATGTTAAGCTAAGAGAAGTGGTTTAGAATGTGAGGTCATTCCTTGATTTCATCTTGAAAGTGCCTCAAACAGTGGTTCTAAAGACCAAAGTGAGGCAAGCACCATGTCTAATGGAATCTGCTAAAGAAAAGTGTGGTGTTCACATGTGAGTGCCTAATGTGGTATTAACATGTGAATACCTTACATGTCTCTACTGTGTTGTTCAAGAAACTCGTTGACATCAATTGTGAATTTGTGATATTCACCTGCGGGTTCTGCTAATAATTTTCTGAAATTAATTGATTAATGATAATCACATGTAAAATGCATAAAGCAAGGCACATGTGACATTCACATGTTCATTGTCTAATGCAATGCACACACATATGAGTGCATAATATGATACCATGATATGATAATCACAAGTGGACGTCAAGCTGTGATTCTTATGTGTGGGCCTATAATGTGGTATTCACATGTGTGTGGGAATAATAGTATTCACATGTGAGTGCTTAATGATATGAATTTGATATGATGGAGCTATATTATAATTAAATTATCATTGAATGATATTAACTATAGTGCAAGTGGTTAAAGCAATTTCATCCTGCTGCTAGCAATTCTAGAATTTAACAACCCTTTCTTGAAATTTACAAGTTTTCAGAGAGAGAGAGATAACTTTCCATCAAGTTTTTATTTGATACAAATTTGAAGTTCAAAAGTAGTTCATTGAGGTAGGAAATATTGGTGTGGGGGGGGGGGGGGGTAGCTGTACATTGGTCAGGGCTTTTTCAGAATGCATTTTCTGGGCTTTTTTCAGGCTTTTTCAGAAGATCACTTCTAAAATGCAGTGACAAACTACAACAGTTTGCAAGGCCAGTGACATATACTTTTGGTGTACACAACGAGGTGTTTTCTGGTAACTTCAGCTGATAACAAAATACATCATAACATATTTGGTGAATGACCTAAAAGTTGGTTATTTCACAAATTCTACCTATTCATTAAATAATTTACATGTCCAAATTTAGAATTGAATTGGATCTTACTTTTCATCATTACATCTAATATTGATTTGATATATAATGGGATGTTTCATCACTGAGCCAATATTAAATTATTTTACCACTCACTTGGTGAAATTCATTAGCCCTTTGCCCCAGTTTGGAACTTGTTGTGAGATTAGTAGAGATGAGATGCCTTATTTCAGACCACAGTAGTTAGTTTTTTAATTTTACTTTCTTAAGTTTTGAGTGAAAGGAAAATATAATATGGATTATGACTTGGTCTGCTTACCTTATCAGATCTGTGTACAAAATAAATTTTAAATTCTCTTTCATATTTTTAGTTTTAAGCAGGATGGGGGGAGGGGGGGGTCGATGATGATGATGATGATGTTTTTGCTGTCAAACAATTTTAATTCCTCAAACACCAAGAAAGGTCTACGAGATGAAAGCTTTATTAATTTCCAATATGGGTGGTGCCACTCCTATTGATAACAGTGGTCTTTCTGGCAATGTATACCATCTCTATATCATAGGGTCCACTGAATTCCACACTAGTTATTAGAAAATGATACAGCCAATTGTTCATCTCACACCTGCAGCTTTAGTGACCAGCCCGGCTTAGAGTCGACTGCTCAAGCGTGCACAGAAGAAATTTTGATGGATGATAAAATTTTCTCCAAACTTGTCTTGAATTGCTTTGAGGCTCCATACTCATCCAAAATTGATTAAATAAATAAATATATAAAACCTTAATTTATAGGGCATTGGCATATTTGTCTACAGGCTTTGAAACATGCCAGTGTCCAGAGCCAAGACCGCAAATATGATGATGGTGACGACATTTTACCTTTATCATGATTAATGTTTCTAATAAATGTTTCTAATAATCATGTTTTTCCGATGAAATTCTGTTATGATTCTTTTTGTTTTAAGATGAAGAAAGCACGATTATTAGAACATGGATGTAGAAGTTACGTTTTATGAAGCTGAGTAGTACTTACTTACGTGTGGATATCCATATCTGAGTTTCCGGAGGGATTTTGAGTCAATAAAAGGATGCTTTGAGAGGATGTTTTGAGAGGATGCTTTGAGATGGAATCCATACTTTAAATACTCCTGACATTCTTTCCTTGGTTTGTAACTTAACGGACAGAGTAAAATGAGAAAAAAAGTTAATAAAATGTTGCTATGTTTAACCAAAAAAAATGAAAAAATTTATACAAAATTTGTAAGTAAGAAGCTTCCTTGTTTATTTAAAAGTCATTTATTTATATATTTAACATTTTCAAGATGACATTGGTTGTTATCACTAGGAATAACAGATGTGCATTCTTCATTGGAAGTAAACAAGGCTTGGCATATGACATGAGAAAATATTCTTTTTGTTTTTGTTGTTATCTTTGCCCTGCTATTTTGTCCATTTTTTGGGGGGGGGGCGGGTACTTGAAGCCCCAACATTCAAGTTTTGCTAGAGCCACACTTGCCCCCCCCCAAAAGTGGTTGCGATTCAGACATGAGTTGCCAAACTTTATGGTGGGTTAAGAGCCATGCCGTGGTAAAGCAGAAATGTGAGCATCATTTCCAAAAGATTGTGACACCTAAGCTTCCTTCCGATCATGTAGTGTTCCCCAAGTTTGATAAATGTCTGTGTGCTTTGGTTTAATAAGTTTCATTCGATTAGCAATCTAATCAGCCAATGTGTAGTGTAATCAACCATGACCATGGCGAATATATTGGGTGATTTTAGGTAGGCCAATGAAATTTATGGTTCCCACCTCGCGCTAGAAAATTTTGTTATGTACATTTATTTGTATAGATTGCACAACTTTAGTTGTAGTGTCTATTGTCCCCTTGTATGTTTATATTTGCAAAAAACAAAACAAAAATAATCAGGTTGGATACTAGGCTAAACTGGAGATCACAACTTTTATCCAGAAACGGAAACAAATTAACAATCATTTGAATATCATCTGGGACCAGTATACTTTATTCCAACTGCATGTCTTCAGATTTATATCTTATAAATTGTGCCATGACCTATAAAAGGCTTTACACACAATAATGCAACCAACAATACCAAGAGGAAGATAGATAGCCATGTCAAAGGTCATGTAGGACACTTAGACATTATAAATCCTGTACAAAAATAGAAGTGTTACACTTAAATAAATATTGTAAACAAATAGTAAGAAAAATATAGGAATCCATAAGGTTAATAGTGCCCTGTGTGGTATATTTCACTGACACCATATTCAATATTTAAACGATCTAAAAAAAAATGTGTAATGGGATCATCATAATCTCTTTCCTTACACCACATTGCAAACTCCTACCAAAAATGCAGCAAGAAATTTGATGCAGAAATCCAAATATTGGGGCAAAAAATACTCTATAATATTACTTTATGTGACACAATTCAAGCTCAGGAGAAGTTGTTTATAAAATCAGAGTGAACTGTTAAATCTCTGCTTCCCAAACTTTTGACTATCCTAAGAATATGGCACTTAATATGCATATATCTCTAGCAAAACAAATTACCCTGTTCACAAAGAGCTTAATTGGCAAAATCAAGGGACTTCCAAGGACCACTTATTACCCAACCTGGGTCATTTCCCTCGACTTAACTTTGCCTATGTAACCCTCATCCCTACTCCACCACCAGCCCCCCCCCCCCCTCCTGCACCTCTTTTAGTGATGTTCTTTGGCACTTACAAGAGAAAAATCAGTTTAGTTAGAATAATTGTTATGTAGAGCGCCCTCCAAAAAATAATAATAAGTTAATTACTTCAAGATAATTTTAATTACTCAGTTAACTTGACATAAAATTCTTCCTCATCTTGTATTTACAGTACTTACTATTTACCAGGCTAGTCAGAGTTAGTAAATTAGACCTCCAGGCTCCTGTCCCTCCCCTCCCCTCTCCTCCACCTTTCTCGTCCACACAGTCCCTAGAAATCCCCTTTACAAACTTTCCCTATGAGAATTCTGATACTGTATAATTCAATCAAACATTTGATGATTTTGTAAATTGGTATTATCTATTAAACCAAACAGTAAAGATATGCAGCAATAACAATTTTCACTGTCATTTTAGAATTTGAAATTTTTTCACTGTCATTTTAGAATTTGAAATTTTTCACTGATATACTGTAGTACTGAAAGGCTGAGGTATTTATCATTGATTGTATTTAAAAGTAGTTCTAAACTTGAATTAGAGGTAGAACTTCTCCTAGCTTGGCAGAAATCTTTAAATGTGAATAGTTGTCTGCACGAGTCGGTCCTATATTGATGATGCCGATTTTCTTCTTTTCGTCTGCTGCCATACGAACGAACCGGAAAGCTGAAAATACCTGACGGAGAATTGGAGAAGCCAAAATAATTAACGAAGAAAGAAGGAACAAAAGGTTACAACTAATTGTCCAACTATCTTCTCTATTTATATCATAATTTTATTATAGTCAAACAGTAGGATTATCTAAATTTGTTAAAGCAGAGGAAGTATTCTATGAGAATTTTATTGACATTATCTATCTATCTAGTAGTGCTTTCTTAATTTTTGTTAAGGGATAACAAATTTAACTGTCAAGTAATCATCAGTGTAGTAATGGATATATAAAAACGGAGCATAAAATTTGGGAAACATTACATATTGTGATGAAAGAAATGAAACATACAACAAAATATTACATAAGAATTCAGAACAGCATTAAAGGATTCTCTCCACACTTAAAAATTTGCCTCATGCAAGGGGTACGGGTGAGTGGGATGGTGGGGTGGGGGGGTAGGGGTGGTTGTGAGTGTGAAGATATGTGTGGTTGTGTTGCATACAACAGAGACAAACTTTAATGTTTTTTTAATTTTTATTACAATATCATGCTTATGTATTATGTAAGTACCTTGAAGAAAATGTAAAAAAACAATGAGGGGAGGGGGTGGGGTAGCAAACTCGATAAACACTATTCATGACAGTGTACAGCAGGCCTTTCTTTGAAATCCATGTTGAGAGGACCGGTTGGTTCACACTTACAAACAGATACTCTTAGCCCCCCCCTTGCCCCCTCCACAGAAGCACCACTACTGAAAGCATCCATGCCGTACGTTACTGTACCGTACCTGCAGTGAAGATCCCACAACAAAAATACCATCGGACTCCCTCACTTTCTGGTAAACAAAATTCACCGTATCTCGAGGTACATTGTCACCGAAGAAGGTCACTTGAGGCTTCAGAATTCCCCCGCAGTCCTGACAAGATGGAACCCGAAACTGTTTCACCTGAGACGCTGTTAATAATACGTCACCATCCGGTGCTAATGCCATAGGTTTCGCATCGAACGATGGATTCTGGTGAATCATCCTCTCCTGTAAAGCTTCTCGGCTGGTCACCTGATCACAGCCTAAACAAACCACCCTCCGGGTGGATCCATGGAGTTCGGTGACTTTCTCCGACCCTGCTTTGGTGTGCAGAGAGTCGACGTTCTGTGTGACCAGCCAGGACACTTTACCGGCTCTTTCCCATTCACTTAAACAGACGTGGGATTGGTTAGGTTCTCGCGAACTGAAATACTTCCAACCTATAAAATTACGAGCCCAGTACATCTTCCTCCTATCCGGAAACTTCAAAAAGTCCGCGTGCTGCACGGGTCTGAAAGACGACCTCGAGTAGAGGCCGACGCCCTCGGAGCGGTAGTCAGGAATTCCAGATTCGGTAGAGAGGCCTGCTCCGGTGATCACTAAAATGCGTTTCAAGTTTGTTACAAAGTTTTGAACGGCTTCCACATCAGCTCTTCGTAAGGGTGATACTTTGGGTACATATTGATCATTTGCTTTCATATCTCTGACTACAGTTGTGTAGGGTAGCTTTGCTTGGAGATTCCATTTTTGTAAGTTACGTGTCTTCCACGTACAGATAGCAGACAGCCTCCGACAATACCACATCTTACCAGTACATCAAGCACTTTGTCTTCAGAACAAGTTTAACCGTACAGTATCTGTTA
>KN888392.1:51366-61399 GCA_000934455.1 Apostichopus parvimensis | reverse complement strand
TGCTGTCAATGTTCTCTGTGCTAAGAAACTTCATAGAAAAACGTGCAACTCTTTTGGAAAAATAAAATGTTCCTTCGTGAATTAGTGAATTAAATATTATAAAGAAATACAAAAACAAGATTAAGTCTTAATTGCCATGATGACAATATTCACATTGCCAAATGAATTCACAAAAGATCGTCAAGTTGGAAAATTCAAAATCTCAGCCATACAAAGTACTACATTAGAGGATGTTGTTTTGTTGTACAGCATTTTTATCAAATAATCAATTTTTAGCCACTGGAATATCCCTTTAAAAGAAAATTGTAGTCAAAAGATGCTATTTGTAATTTTTATTTTAAATATTTGAATGTTTCTTTTTTTCTGGATGGAGCAGCTTTATAATTAAGTGGCCTTTTACAGTAATTTTACCAACCCTTCCAAGAATAGAAGTTACTCAGAAGTGGGATGGAAATTAATCAAACAATTTAAGACATAGTCCAGGATAATTTTCCCCTACCATTCTCTGTTGATTTAAAGACAGTAATTCATATGCAAAAGGCAAAAACATAATTATTAACGTTTCCTGAGCACTGGTCGTTTTTTGGTACGAAAACATGGCTATATACTGTAGTTGTTAAAATGAACAGTATATGGAATTTAAGCAAGTTAACCTAAATAAGTGCCAAAATCCATGGTACTTTTACAACATGTTCTATTGAATATTGCTGGAAGAACTGTACCTCAATCATTTTGCTCTACGTATTATTAATTTTGTTTTTCAATGAATTTATTTTAATTCATAGAGGTGTGACAAGATTTATTATTAAATTTGATGGCAAAAATTGGTCTATTTAAATAATGGTCGGTTTTGAGTAAATAATGTCACTAATTAAATTGTGTCACTGAAAACACTTAACTGTTCATTCCCAAAATCATATTTTCAATTTTATTTTAATTTTATATTTATTTCTGTATGCAGCATTAATTAATATTAATCATTAATACCAGCGGCCACATGTACAGTATGCATTGTCTTTGGGAGACAACTTTTCCTGGATTTTTTTTTCAATAGAGATATTGAGAAACAAAAAGAAAAAAATAGACCAGCTGCAGCATGACACAGATGTTTATACCATTCTTTTCTCATGAAAAGATAAATGTTGCATAATGCACAGCTTAAGTAATGGTATGTTCCTAGCTTGCATGCATCAACATTCATTGTACTATTGTGAATGGAACATTGCACAGGGATTACAAAATACAAATAGCAAAGTGCATACTGGGTATGTGTATATGAATGCTTTATACTTTTTATGGCCTTAATAGTGCAGAAGAGAGTTGGAGGCCAATGAAAAACAGGTGGTTAAATAGGTCATGAATTCATTCTGTTACATGCTCTAGATATCGTTTACATAGTTTAAACATAGTTTAAACATATCGTGGCAGATATGATTCCTGAAAATAAATGTGCAGTATTCTGTTGCTTTTATTCAACCAAAATTACATCAGGTACAGTGAAATAAGGCAATGTAACATTGGATATGTATGACACAAACAGTTTGTATGATACTTTGTTTCCTAGCTTACCTGTCTTCTCACAACTCTCAACACTCTTGCTCTACCATGCCTAATGCTAACTGCCTACATTTTTACCACTGAACACCCTCAGCACTTGGTCACTATAGGGTACATGACTCAACTGTACATTCTACCACCCAAACTTATATGAGCCTTGATCACTGTTATCGGCAGATATGTCTGCGCTTTATAAATCCTCAATCCTCTTCCTCTTCCTCTTCCTCAAAATTCCTTCAAACATTTTATTAAAATTGTGAGTTTTATCCTTCTAGTCTATGGAAGTTGTAGCTATCTGGGACATCTTAAGGGTCACCATCTAGTCCTAGCTACATAGCCACTGTACTGAACAGCCCAATAAGTATCCTTTCAAATTGTTTTGCTTTTTTCCCATCTGTGAGAGAACGGGCGAGCTCGTTGCAGGTTTACATCCACATAAATTAAAGTAAAGTTTCACATTTATATTAAATGGTGTACATAACTTCCTTATTAGAGTCAACTATTAGAATGGTTTCATTTACAAAGATCGTTTAGTATAAAGATCAACTGAAAGGTATCTAAATATTTGTGAATATTACTTGGCCTGCCTGGTCAAGACCAAGCAATGCAAAATGCACCTTTAAAGTCATTAATTTCTTGGGAGTAACATCCAATTACCAAAAGAACTCTAAATTTTACATCAGTTTCTCATTTGCCATTTTCCTCACAAGTTATCTCCCTCCTCTGTGGCTCCAGAGATTGAATATTGAAGCTTTTATAACTGTTTCTCCCAAAGTGACTGGTCAGTTGTGGTCAATAACCCTTCTCCCAAAGTGACTGGTCAGTTGTGGTCAATAACCCATGTTATTTACCATTCTAGATTAACAGTTATATTGGATCTTACCATTTTATATTCATGAACAAACTGGTAATTAAGGATTTGAAATATCTTTAATCTAATTGAAATGGCATTGATCCTTTAGTTCATTTGAAGGATATCCAATGATGGGCCTCTCCAGCATGTCTACAGAGGGCGCTGTCATTTCAGTCTTAATATGCGTAATCTCTGCTGTTTACAGATCTCTGGATCAAAGTAACATGATCGCGTAAAGGTGCTCACAAGCATGTGAATACATGCCAGATGAATGCGCTGGATGATTGACTAGTTCAAGCCTTCCACTTGTAAAGTTTGGCCGAAAAGGGAAAAGCGCTTTAGAAGACAAAAGTTTAAGGTGCTTGAAACTATTAGTTTGACTTGATATGTCCAGAATATGCTTCAAAAGGTCTCGTCTTTAATAATCACAATTGAAATTATTGTATGCTACTATAGTGATCAACTCATGGTACCAATATTTGAGTTGTCATTTTTGGCAAAACTAGAAATGACCAGTATGACAGCGCCTTCTATGACTATGTGCATGGCTGGAGAGCTCCCATTATGTGTAACTATAACATTGTTTGGCCAGAACTGGTGAAAAATTACAACTTATGGTACATGAAAATGTCTGATTTTGTCTGATTTTACTGTACATATGTATGCCATTATCATTTCATGTGGAGTCATATTTTGGAAGATCTATAGTCACTGGGTCGGTCGGAGTGTTTACAAAGCATATCGGTACTAGTATCACCCAATACAGTTGCAATGTGACTGTCAGCAATGGAAAAGATGATTTTGACCATCAGAAATCAGTTTGTGAAAGTCTGTAGTTATAGTGAATTGCATCTTTTAGTGGACATTAAAGCAACTGTTTGCATTTATCAGGTTAGCCTATGATGCCATTACGTACATGCACTATATCAGATACCATTCGGTTAGATTGTTGATTTATTGACACTGACAAGAGGGGTTGAATCAAAACGGCATTCTGCTTTTTTGTTCTAAAAAAATATTAATCAATATTTGGATAGTAGGTCATATAGCCTACGGTATCTTATAAATAGTCACCTGCATACAAATTGTAAACTATTGAGGTCTGATTTTCATGATAAAAGACAATAGAAAGAGTAGAGGAATATGGTTATTAAAGGCAATTAAGCTCTCCTGTTCTTTACTAATGATACTCTGCTTTGGTGGTATCCTGTTGGTCTGTAATGCTTCCATCATTGGTTAGTTGAATCATGTTTACTCAAATATGATTTTACAGACTCCGTTTTTAATTAAGTTAACATTCATAATGAATACAGTAGTGAGTTCTAACTTCTATATCTCCTGTAATTTAATGTTTTGTAAATCTGAACTTGCTGTTGAGTGAACCAGAAATTTGTTCACTTTTGTATGTGGAGTCTGTCTTGCCATGTTTGTTTACCTCGGGTTAGAACTTGACGTTTTTGCATGGAATTGTCAAAGAGTAATTTCTCAGAAATCCTGTATTAAAATATACAGTTATGCATAACAACACAAATCTCAGAGTGCTAATGGTGGCTGATAACAATTGATTCAATTATTGCTTTATAGGGGTTTTTTTATCTCTGGAAGAAAACTGACAAAACGTTGAGTCATATATTCGGGCTTTGGAGTGTTATTGCCGCCATGTTGAAAGTATAGACATAGGCGACACCGAGACATCACTACGATTTACTTGTCGGAAAGAATTGCCTTGACGAAAAAAAAGAGAGGCTTTCCGCATTCAGACACTGTTAAGCATGTCTCACGCCACAGGCTGCGTTGTCTGACTTCGGTTGAAACTGTGATTGGTTGGTTTGTTCAGAATCAATCATTTATTTGCTGTTGATTATCGTGGTGTGTCTGGATGAAGACAGAAACAATCGCTCTCATATTTCACTTTGTCTCGGGTACCTCATGCATGCATAAGTTGGGCAGACTGTAAACATTTTTCTTGTTTCAATCCGAGCAGAAGTGACCTTTTCTTAATGTTTTCCATCGGTTTTGGTGCAGGTTTTTTTTTAGTGCCGAAATGAATACGCGGGTGATTTATTGTATGAAAATGGAAAGGACTTAAATGGCAGGGAACATGTCAGCAGAGCTAAAAGGTAGCTTGATTGAAGGTGAATATCAAGAGATATATATATATATATATATTACAAAAGTGCATCTCCGAGTTCAGGAGGATGTTGCAATACTCTGAACTAATTAATGTTTTCTCGTTTGGATCGTATTTGATCATTAGGTAGGAGGAATAAGGGACAAGTACTTTGCTTAAGAATCCACAACACAGTGTCTCTGTTTGAAGGTGCCTTTAGGATTTCAGGCTTTGTCTTTATAAAAAAAAAAAATAGCGCTAAAATATGGTATTTCTCAAGAAATTTTGGGGTGGTTTAAAGTGTGTTAAAAATTGCTTTCCTCAGGATAGATAGAAAGATATGACCCTTGACATTTGGTGTGTGATATCAATTGCCCTCCTAGTGAAGGGTAAATACTGAGGTGCAAGCATCATTAGTAGCAGCAGTGTGATATCATTTAATTTAGATTGTTATTTTGACCATTCCACTAAACTTGCGGTAGATCACTTCGAACGGTAGACTGCGGTTATGATGTTCAGTCATATTCCATGGAACACAATTACAGGCACTTCCAAGCATATTGATCAGTGTCACACACGTGTATACATGTGTAAAAAAAAAGAATTCTTCTCTACATGTACGTTTCATTTTGTTGTTGTTGAGCATTTAGGCTTGTGATGGCATAGGATTTACTGTCAGGGTGGTACAGTAAGTCAAGCTAGCTGCATGCATGTAAAGCACATATTGCAATAGGTTGCGGACTGTAGAGAAATGTCTCATTGGGGGCGCAGTGCAAGAATGTTACCCGCTGTTATAAGATAGGTAAATCGGAGTACATTTGTAGATGAGACAGGTGAGCATCACCATTAGTAAATACCCATACCAGTAACTTTTGGGGTACCTAACTTGACAATTCAGTCCAGATTGGTACTATACATGCAAATTTGTCCTAGATACTTCTTCTCTGAAGTTTTGTAATGAGTAAATTGCAGGTTACAGTAAAGTGGTGAACATCTGTTGTGTGAACATTGTAGCAAAGTCACATTGTCTGCTCTTTGATGTCTTTGATGTATGTCAGAATGCTCTAGATTGTAAACGAAAGAAACAAGATCAGCTGGAAAAGGGCTATAGCTTTAGTATTTAGACAGATGTTATAGTTAGCTTGGAACACTTGAAGCTTTTTTTGAGAGCCTTGTGTGTATGTGTGGGTGGGTCTGGCAGGGGGTCCTTGACTAGATCTTATTCTAGGTCTAGTATCTCTGATCTGAGAAAGAACTTTAATAAGCAGCTGGTTGCATTTCCAGTGTACCCCACATAATGCAAAGTGTAACAACAACAATTTTGCTGTTAATTTTTGTATCAATTCCACAACAGCTGCTTGAAAATCTGAGAAAGTCTGTTTTCAAAACCAACAGTAGCATTTGTGCTAGCGCTACCATACTTTCAAACATAGCAGATAAAGTGCGTATATAACCTCATGCACTCTAAGAATGTTATAATCATCGTTGATGGTCAAGTTAATCACAGATTGCAGATCGCAGGGAGGACAACCTAATGGAGTTGGAACAGATCATTATATACTAAACATGAGTTAATCAGAGTGAACATATACGTGAAGATAAATTAAAATGCAACCAAACTCCTTTTAAGAATTATTAGATCATCAGTACTTAACTTCTCTAAATTTTAACCACTTTCAAAAGTTCTGTCAATCATGGAGGTTCTGTCTTTCAGAATTATTTCCCTGAAATGGAGATGTAATTGGGATTAATTAAAGTTATTTGATTAAATGGATTTGGACACAACTGAAGCAAACTGACTTCCGAACTGTTGAACATGTATTTTTGTTTTAAAATGTTTGTTCAAAAACCAAAGTTAGATGATAATCAGCTGGTCTAGTAAATTGCAAGTTACAAGAAAAGTTTCATCGTAAGTACTTGTATCAGACCGAAACTTTCCATGCCTGTTAGTACAGTGAGGTGACTATACCAGCGATCACATATATCAATCACTATTTAGTGTGTATTGTTATAGTTTTGCTACACTGTGCATGTAACTCACATGCGGTATGTTTGCACATAATTTGGCTTCCTCAGACAAGTGTTGTCAGTCATGATATCCAGTCCCTGCAGACTGTTCTGCTCTGAATCATAAAGTAATTAAAAACCTGCTGTCTGTTACAAATGTTGACAAATTCAAATAAATTTTACAGAAGATAATTTAGTATCAATTTAGTTGCTGTTTAGAAGTTGTAAATTAGTCAATTTAGTAACAAAAAAAAAAATTGAGTTTGTTTAGAACTTAAAAACATCTGATCACATGTGGAACTGATTCTCTAAACTTCTTTTGGTGTTTATACTGAGCAGGAAATACTTTAGTGTTGAAATCTTGTGTAGCGGTTTGAAGGTGCGCACAGAAATTTGTGTAATTAAAACTTAGTATGGTAGCTATGCAAAAAGTTGCTATACAGTAGCTATGCAGAATAGTCAATATTGCTATACAAGTTCATTTGTGATGCGATAACCAAACAAATTGTTCCCTACTGAGGCATTTGATCATTGAATCATCAATTTTGTAATGAGAGCTGTAAGCTTGTCACTAAACTTAAATATCCAAACTTGGTCAATTTTGGGATATTTGTGTGAGTGAAAACTGGTTGTCAAATGTGGATTAAACTTTCTGTATGATCCAGTATAAACAACCAGCAGCATAAAAGCATGTGTAAAGCATGTGTGGATATGTTCACTTAGATTAGTGTGACCTAATTAATTACATGAACAACCAGCGATACTTTAACAAAACTGTTTTAAATTCAAAGTGTTCTTTTTTTCCTTGTTCTAGATATTGGTAAGGTGTGCACATGATTGATAAGTGTGACTGAGGCCACTTAATACTGTACATACTAAATAACGAAAAATAACGTTTTTATTTTAGTTTGTTCAGGTTTTCTTGTTTTGTTTCTTTTTTATGCAGATAATGTAACTTATTACTCTAAGAGAACACCCTCCATTGAACTTGTGGAAACTGTTGTGTTGGTCCCGGGACAACCTAACAAACTTATAGAGAAACTTCATTGACAAACACTATAACGCAATATGTCCGTCTAAACGGTTAACGTAATGTATTGTGAGCTTTTAACAAGAACGTGTTCTCCAAGAAACCTTGGTAGACGTTACATAACACAAACCATATCATTCAAATTAAGGTATGCATAAATTAACATATATCAAACTATATCGTAAACAGATTATTTGGTGGCGCTAAGTAACTATCCAACAGAAACAACATTCATACAAGTATATTTTAGGGATGAATTGCCACTAAGTCTTTGCTCTACAAAACATGTCATTTTCTGTCAAAAACAAACGATGGCTATCCTACTGTTGTTCACATGTGCGACAGGGAAGCCTAACCTTATCTCAGCAGTTACATGCTTCATGAATGAAAAGGTTTTAAAAGTCATAATTTTATTCAGATTATCCTAACACCTGAAATAGTCACTCGTATTAATTACTAATTTACTTATACATGATAGTTGGAATATATCTCAGTTCAATCCTATGGGAACTTTGTACATGCTGAATGATTCAATATGCTTTTCCCAAAATGACAATGCGTTTGATTCATATCATGTACAGTAAGCTCCAAAATTTGCTTTAGTGACTGATTTCATCTAGAAGTTAATAAGCCGACGCTTTGATTGAAGTGATTTCGAAACTGTTTTGTGTGAAATAACAGCAGGGTTTTTCATGTTATAATGAGCAGGCTTATTTCCCCCTGTTGTTGAAATCACGGAAGCATACTGCCAGTTGTAGCTGTTAGGAATACAATAAAGTGTTTATTAATTTGGTTATTTCTTTATGCTACAGGCCTTGTGCAAAGGGAACTCAGTGTACTATTTTGTTGCAACATTCGGTTTAAGTTATTGCCACAATCGTTCAAATGAATGACCAAGAAAATATATTTGGAAAGTTGATCATATAATGCACAATCACATATAACACTTAAAAGTATGACATATTGACTCACAAAGATTTGACAGTGTAGCACTTAGCTTTAGGACTAATTATGTGCTGGTAACGCAACCACGAGATACATAAGATCAAGGGAAGCGGGGTTCAAATTCTGCGATGAGTCGCCTGCCTTTGTGAAGATATGAATAACAAAGTATATTAAAATGAGGACAAACACAATGTTCTATCGTAATCCGCAGAGTAAATATGATTTATTCACCATAGAGGATGAAATGAATTACGATATCAAATTAATTAAAATATATACAATACAAATAAAGTTAAAACATAAAAATCAACATTTGCCTAACACTAATGGCCTACTAATACTATAGCTCGGGAGTCGCCCATCTCGTCTAGTAATACTATAGTCCCTCAGTAACGAACGGCATCTCTAGTGGGGGTACATCATGCGTCCTTGGTTGACCCGGACCGGGGGTGGGGGTTCCCGGCGTCTAAAACTAACGTCTAGGGGAACATCTATAAACACGGTCTCTCGGTATCTCAATAAAATCTAAATACTGTGTAGAAATTAATAGAATTAATTTCTAATGAAACTGGTACAGTTTGGTACAGCCAGGTGCATGGCAGCTTGGAGTGTCTTGGTGAATGGTCACCATGCAATGCCAACACAATACAAATAACTAAACAAAGGGCAAGGGGATTAACGATCTCCCGCAGTAAACAAACAATTACTAAGCAATTAAAATAAGTATGAAAATATGCAATAATATACAACAAAGATAATCAATAAGGGTGACACAACAATAATAAAATAGCATAAGCAAACGTCAACCTGATCACCTAATAAAGAGTGAAATATATGGTACAACCCATCATACCTGGTCGGCATGACAACAAGTAAACTAAAAGTATTAAAATAAAATGAACCTTATGAGACGTAGACACTAATACACAACTGGTTGCTAAACATACAACTACCTGCCTATGTTACTCAAACAGCAATAACACAGTGCTCCATAAATAAGTGAAACTGTCTATCCCTATTCGGCATAACAGTATAATCTAAGAATGTCGTAGTTCAATAAATATATATAGAACTAGAAGCTGGTTGCTCAAATTCCACTACGAACATAACCTAATAGAGGCGAGTGATTAACTCTAAAATCAATACAACCTCTATGACTTACGTGAAGTCTACAAGTATAAACAATGTACTACTGGGGAAAAACCCTCAGCTAGTAATAATAGCAACAACAGTAGCATACTAACTATGTGATTCAACCCATGCACCTCTACTAACTTAGACCACAGGTTGCCATAGCAACTGACACCTTTTGTTAGGCTGCAGGTACCTAAGCGTCCCCTGGGACTAAGAGCAGGCTATAAACGGAGACTATGTCACCTAGCTTATCTGCTGTATATATCTGGTCAGATGGAGTCTGTACCAGTGAAGGGTGACTCACAGGGCTAAATACATGCTAATACTCTAATAAACAACAACAATAGTGTCTCGGTTCACAAAATAGTCAATATGCCTACTAACATATTGCTACAAC
>KN888392.1:22424-34065 GCA_000934455.1 Apostichopus parvimensis | reverse complement strand
TATATAAGTATCCCTTTGTTACCATCCTGATAGAAACTATTTAATACACCTGCAGCTTGAGCAATGAGTGATAATCAGTGAATGGAACCTTTCTTTAAATTTTAGTTCATCTTTACAAATTAAGCAATTTCAGTAAACAATTTCTCCTCTGGGCTATCAAGATTTTTTCTTCTGTGTCATATGATCGACAGAGCAGAATCTTTTCTTCACAAACCATCCACCTTTTCTTGTAACAAAAAGTTTTTTTAGTTATTAAATTAATGAAAAAGATATTTCTCTGTTTTTTGTAAAGTTTGGTAAATTATGTGATGTAATTGTGAATAATAGCTTTAATAGTTCTTTGAAAGATTTTTTGTAACAGCTCTGTGGATAGTAAGCACTGTGCTACTTTAAGTACACTAGTACAGTGTATCTTATTTCTAAAGCACACTCCACATCTCACACATTTACACAACCCTTGCACTCTCATGTTATGTTTTAACATTAATGTACACAATTGTTGCCATGAGTGTGGCATGCATCATTCAGTTATGGCCAAGAGTGTGGCATGCATCATTCAGTTATGGCCAAGAGTGTGCCATGCATCAGTCAATTGTTGCCGTGAGTGTGGCATGCATCATTCAGTTATGGCCAAGAGTTTGGCATGCATTAGTCAATTGTTGCCGTGAGTATGGCATGCATCATTCAGTTATGGCCAAGAGTGTGGCATGCATCATTCAGTTACATGGCCAAGAGTGTGCCATGTATCAGTCAATTGTTGCTGGAGTGTGGCATGCATCATTCAGTTATGGCCAAGAGTTTGGCATTGCATCAGTCAATTGTTGCCGTGAGTATGGCATGCATCATTTAGTTATGGCTAAGAGTGTGGCATGCATCAGTCAATTGTTGCTGTGAGTGTGGCATGCATATTTCAGTTTCCTTCATAGTACTAACTACTTACTTTATTTACTATTATTCCCTCCTGGATGTTTCAAGTCTCAATCAAATTTGTCTACATCATCTTTAGAATTCCTTGAATATTAAATAATCCTTCTCCTCCTCCCCCTCCCCCCCCCCACCCCTCCTGTTTTTTTTTTCTTTTTTCATTATTTGAAACTAAGGTATATATTTGAAACCTTTTGTTTAAGAACTTTTTCACTTTCTTCAATATAGCCTTAGCAGCAATTCAAATTAGTTTTTCAATCAAACAAGTTTGAATTTTAAATGTTATAGATAAAATGGTCAACTGTCCTTTAACTTAATAAAATGTTCAAAGATACAGAATCATAACTTAATTAGATTGAATGCTGTAAGGAATTTTATCTGCCTTTGTATAATCCCCAAGTGCTTATCCAGTCTACTATACGTTAGTCTCACATTAATGAACTACTATTAATACCACAGATGGATAGTCCCTCTGAAGCATTCTATAGGACCTTATAGTGTCACTGTACAACCATGAACTACTATAAATAATACAGATGGAGTGTCCCTCTGAAGCATTGATATAGGGCCTTAGTGTCACTGTGCAATGAACTACTCTAAATAAATACTACAGATGGGTAGTCCCTCTGAAGCATTCTATAGGGCCATAGTGTGGATGTGCAACCATGAACTACTATAAATACTACAGATGGATAGTCCCTCTGAAGCACTCTACATGGCCTTAGTGTCACTGTGCAACCATGAACTACTATAAATAATACAGATGGGTAGTCCCTCTGAAGCATTCAATAGGGCCTTAGTGTCACTGTGCATCCATGAACTACTATAATTACCACAGATGGATAGTCCATCTGAAGCATTATATAGGGCCTTCCTGGTACTGTGCAACCATGAACCGCTATAAATACTACAGATGGATAGTCCCTCTGAAGCACTCTACAGGGCCTTAGTGTCGCTGTGCATCCATCAACAACTCTAAATACTACAGATGGGGTGTCCCTCTTCTATAGGGCCTTCCTGTTTCTGTGCAACGTAGCTTAGATATTGCAGTACTACATTTAATGGCCACACATACTGTACATACACATGCTTGTCAGTATACCACTGCCCTAAAAAGTCAAACATCAAAACAAACAAATATATTGACTATTTATTATTTTGAGCTGTGTTTTACCTGTATGTCATAAACCCATTTACAGCTCATTCCCACCTAAGCTTATCCGTGTTATTTCCTCGTTCTGAAAACCAATCTCGCTGTTCTAAATTATCAAGGAAGAAACATTAACATGTCTGGCTTTTCAGACAAGGCATTATTTAAATGTTCTCTCCGAATGATCATGCAATGGACTGCTGGGCTGATGAGCGTGCAGTTTGGCATTTTGCAGGATGCTTTCCTACGTATGACAGGGATTTACAGTATGTATGGATATACATATACATATACACACACACATATAAATATTATATGCGTGTGTTTGTGTGTGTGTTTGTATGTATGTTTGTGTATATATATATATGTATGTATGTATATATGCATACATTTAAATATATATTTACATACATATAAATATATTTTATACATATATTTATATGTATGTATGTATATATATATAAATACATATATATGTACTCAGACTGAATGTTTTGGCGAACATTAAAATCTAAGATTCTTGGTTGCAGATCCTTTTTTATACTCAGAGCTGTAATGTTCTCATTTTCATGGCCACTGCTACAGTGTAGCAATATAGACCATGATGTAGCCTTTGGAGGTTCGTTATACACAGATCATGTCACACCATTGGACATCCTGTTATTTCAACTTTTTCATGATTTTTTTCCTTCCTCCTTTTCAACAGATCCGAGGGAAGCCATGTGTTCCGCAGAAAGACAACATTCATGTTTTTGAAAGTGAAAGTAAACACTGGAGATGGGATGGTTGTTTTAAATACTTCCCATCGTTGGTACGATTAAAGCTTGCGGGATTAGTTCCTGTTGGTAATTATAGCCATACTATACCGAGAGACAGGGAGGAGCCTGCCGACTGATCAGAGTTTGTCTTTTGACTGAGTTTGTCTTTTCACGAGGGATGCAGTGCATTCTCCATTCAAGATGACATCTACCTGTGTTTGCCACAAGAATCCTGCTCAAGTCAGAAGCGACAGTGAAGTTTATCGTGGTGGACACAAGATGTGTGATAATGCCACCCAAACAAGAAGTGCAATTTCAATTTCTTCCCTCAAGGTGAACATAACGGAAAATAATGCAGTTGCTCATCCGACTACTACCACAAAGCACAGACTTTCAGTAGAGCAAGGTGTTCAGACCGCAGCGAGAGAGACTGTGCCCGCAACTGCCTCCGACTGTGGACCATCATTTGTTAAGCCGACAAACTTGTACCTGGTACCCCCCGTTCTAAATATTCCTTGTCACAGCATCAGACAGGACTGTCAAAGTGACCAGCTCCCTCTGTTAACTCAGAGTGAAGTGGATACAACCACCAAGGTGGAAAGACTGTCTAAATCATTTTCCTTGATGTCCTGTGAAAGAATGGTGAAAAACTTTCTGGGTACGAAATGTAAATTGGGACAGAGCGCTGCACCAGTAGATGAGAATCCACCCATCAGCGATTCACTAAGGTAACTTTTTCAACTTTTGAGGTACAGTAGCTACTAGTAAGCTTCTTCTCCTAGTACAAATCATTTTGCTTATGTTCCTCATTACCATCACATGTTGAACGAAAGATGTATACAGAGGTACAGAGATTTAAGTGAAGATGTCAAAGCAACACAGGGGAGTTAAATATGTCTTTAAGACATTCTTGTGCAATTGAGTCTGATCATTATAAACATTGCCTGTTTCATATTCTTCACATTTTGGCCAATTTCTTAAAAATAGCTTTCAAGTCCTTTTTTTATAGTGCATTTTTTGGGGTCATAGTTCAGTGATGTCTGGCACATAGGATATCAGTGAGTAATAGCCTCCGACAGTAGCCTGAACTGAGAATGCATGCATGTGATGCCACTGTACTAGCCATATTTTGCAGAAGACCAAATTTTGCCATTCGAACAATCAAAATTTCCGGCACAGTTCATCCAATAGCTTGTACAGGTCGGACTGAAGTTCCTTTCGGCATATCATGAAGTGTCTAGTTGAGTGTATAACATTAAGGGTTTAAAGGTGTAAGGGACAAAAGGGAATGGGGAGGAGATAGGTGGGTGGGTGTATGTATGGAGGGTGTATGTGACATGAACTGTGTAACATTTGGATGTTTGGAAGAACAAGCCTTGTTCATACTTTAGTACAGAAGGGGTCTCTAATATATACAACAGGGGTAATGAAATTTGTAATATGAATGCAGGTTGTATTCTTCCATTAGAGGGGGGGGGGGGAAGGGTCCTGACCCTGCAAGGGTGATCAAGACTATAGTTTGAATGATGGGGGAGGGGGATCTGTGACCTTAGATCTCGGCTTAACTTCATGCGCTCCTCTCTTTGTCGTAAACACAGACCCATGAGAGTCTAAAGGTGGGCTTATTGTTTTAATGTTACTTAAATCTTAAATTGATTTTGGAACAATCATTGTGAACTTTTCTCAAATGAGTAATGCACTTCCATTTCGCGTTGAATCACCACCCCCCGTTTTTAAATGTGGCCTTGTCTGGGGTCATGATCTCTCTTTAACCTCCTCCCCCCCACCCTCCCTTACAAAAAGTAAGATACTGATCCTGACTTGAGCTTTCAAATGTGAACAAGGCCTTAAACATGCATTATAACGTGATTGCGATCATCTGAGCATGGATTAGCCATCTCTTAAATAGAGAACTTAGTACTTTTCTCTGACTTTTTATTTATTTATTTTGTATGTGTGTTTGTAGCCACTTTAGCTTAGGAGATGATCTGATCTGCTATGTAGCAGGTATGGGTGGGTACAGCAATTGGAAAGTAGTAGAACAGAGGGAATACTGTTAGCAGGCATAGATATGACAAAAACAGGAGTTGGTTGCAGTTGACAATGTACACTGTTAATGACCAATCCTCATCATGTATAAATGCAAAGTGTGTTTATTTTCTGCAAGGGTGTCACAGGAAGCCTTGTTTAATATACATCCAGTACTTAGGATATCCTAACACCATTAAAATATGAAACATTTGTCTCCAGAGGCCCCAACATAGCAAGTACTAATAACAGGACTTTACCTATCGTCATGGTCAACGAAGTATTATGTAGGACAACTCTGTTATTATCAGTTAATATGACTTAGCTAATTATACCAGCTACTATTGCCATTGGCTAAAAGTACAAACTAGTACACATTCGTACATGTTTATTCCAATTGTCTGGAGTCAATTTGGGATGTATACCCGGAAAAAAAACGAACAGCACTTGGATATATGTTCTAACCTAAGATACCACGTTATCTCTTTGTTATTATGTTTCGATATCATTATGATTGAGCTGACTTTAAAATTCAGTTCACCAGCAAATAAATTAAGTAAAGACCTTGGAAGAGATTACTGGAGAATTAATGAGGCAGCAAGGCAGAACTGCTTCACCTAAATTGTGGCATTTCAGTGACTGTAGAGCTGAAAAGTAAGAAAAGTGTGCAAGCCTTGAGAGTGAAGCAAAATTATTTCTTCTCTTTGTAAACTCTGGCTATATAATAGATTTGACTATTAGCTCAGAGTTGATGACAGATCTTCCTTCTTCTAGCTATTAGCAGCATTTTTAATTTGACTTCAAGTCAATTTCCAAATGTAATATAACGGTTGATTGTACATCTTTCCACATGTAAGCTCAATGAGACAAGCTTTACACATATGACCAATTGAGGTTGTCAAATAGTTTAGTGTTATTGGAATGTTTTGTTTCAATGTTTAACTTTGGACACACATGTATTAAAGTGTATATCTGGTGAAGTGTTTTGATAATCAAGAAGAGCTATTGTAGATCTGGCAATTGAGAGAAGATCTACGTTTCCAGGTTGTCTCAAGTATTCGTACCTTGTTCTTAATTTTGGCTTAAACTTGAAATATCAGCCAAATGTATTCTGGATTCAAATATTATTAAGTATTATAAGGATTACTGAGCTGGTAGAACATACATTGGTTGCTTTCCAAAAGGTTGAAGATTTGTTAAAAATTGCACAGTTACTAAATTTGTACAATGACACCACACCACAACTATATATATAGCTACACATCCCTCCAGTTCAACAGCATCCTCATATCACTCCAGTATTAAAACAAATTTCTGTATTCATGACCTCGACACATTCTCCATCACTTTTTCCCACTCCTGCCCCCCCACCCCCCACCTACCCTTCCCATCATAAAGAACTTAATGGAAGGGACTGGTACAATATACATGTACCCAATGCTTAATGGCAGTAGCAGTTGCATTCCCATTAAGCATATCTGCGCAATGTAGGATAGGCTTGGTGTCTGCTGACATGGGTGTGTTATAAATTTGGAGAAAAACAAAGAGCCTTTTTGGCATAAATGGCTGACTTAATCATGTCAAGCTGACAAGTTTGGTTTTAATTGAGGCATTTGTTGTTTAAATTGGTAGCACAACAAACACATTAATACATTTAATTGCGTTGGCAAGGAAGACACATAAAGCAACCGACTTGTTTACGTCAACATGTGTATCTGATAACAGTTTGTGAACTACAACATCCAAACTGACCTCCGAATCCTCCCACACCCACCCTTCCCAAAATACCACATTGGTTAATGTTTTAGACACTGAATAATAAAGAAGTCTGATGTTGTTTATACCTGTACTGTTGTATATGATACCAGCCCATTCCAGTACTGTGATGACGATATAATATCATGACATACTATCAAAGATCATTATACATTACTATGCAGATTTTCTTTTAACTAGTCATGGATCGTAGCAGACAGTTTTAAAAGAAACTCAAGTCCTCCATGTGACCTTTTGAATTGTTTACAAACCCCCTTTTCAGTATAAGGTGCATCACTAAAGACTGCCTACATGTAGCTACCTGTATATATAAGACTGACTTGGATCAACATATATACAGAGATTTTTCTTTCTACGTATTGTGTTACACATGAATGGCTTACTGTTGTTGTTTAAATAGTCAAGCAATCCTGGGATAACTTTGGGACTGTAGTGTAATATCAACTGTAGACATTTGACCTGGCCTTGATCCTCTATCAGTGCTTTGTTGGTTATAGTAGAATAGTCTGGAAAAGCATTATGTGGTTCTTCCCTTTCCCCCCTCTCTCTTTTCATGCAGTAGTATGGCCTTGCCCTATGATTGTTGATACAGGACAGTTATTGAAATAATTTCTTGATAATTAAATCAATCTTAAAGTTGTCAAATTCCATTGCTACAAAAAAGGACATTTTCTTAAAAAATTGTGAATGTGATCGGTGTACAAACTACCCATTTTACTTTTTATATCTAAGTTTTCTTTCCTCTCTAAAAGTCTGTTGTGTGCGTGATGGATACGCTTTTGTAAATTCTTTCAAAATTTGTTTATAGTATGTGATTTTTTGGACAGGTGTGAACATATACACTGTATGTACTATATGACGGTCTGAATTTATTCATGTTAACTGGGTAACTAGGTCAATTCAAATATTGTTAGTTATGTAATGTTTGATAACTGTAACCAGTAATAATAGCCTGTTGTAAGCATACACACACATATGTAGGCTATATATATATATTGGCCCCAATTTCAAGTAAATTTCAATTTGATCGCTGACTGATATTTTCAAGTCTTTTACAGTGACAGGAAAAGTGAGGTGTACTGCAGTTAGTATATAATTGTAGTAAAAGGGTGAGAATAAGTAGGCCCCAGGGGCCAAATGGTCCCCCATAACTAGCTAACACAGACCTTTTTTGATCATTGTAATTCTTACCTGGAGGCATTTCTGAGGAAATGATCCATTCTCAGGCACAATTTTGTTCCTTTAAAGCAATTTATTGTAAACTTGTATAAAACAACCTACTTTCACCTTGTTGCTTGATGATAGTTCTGTACATTATAAGGGTCATATATGACTCTTAATTAACATTCACATGGCCCCAGGTTCCACCATAAAGCCTGTGAATCAGGGTCCACCTTTCAAAGAAAGTGATCCCTGGTCCTCAGTGTAAACCTTAGTTTCCAACCCTAAGGCTCCAAAACAACCTCATCACTTCAATGTCCCTTTCCTCAGTTCCACCACATCTCCCGCCCCCTAACAGAGACTATAAATGGCTATAAGTGTGGGGTTATGTTGTTATATTATGTAGTCAAATGGGATACTCTGAATATTAAACAATTATATTCAGGACATTATGCTATAAACTCAGCAATTGTTTAATTGAGAAGACTTCAGCCAAACATTATTAAAAACCCAATGAGACTACAATCAACGAAAATAACAGTGTAATTGTTGCTGTACTACCAATAAACCTTTCTTTCAGACGACTGCGGAAGTGATGTCGGCAAGCCTGCCGATTCCAGCAGTATGGTTCACGGGGTACGCAACTGCTAAAATGTGATTAAGTTTCTAGGCAGATAGATTAAAGTGCCTATACACATGTTAAATGGAGACTGGTTAGTATTTATCAAATTTGGTAAATAGCCAAACCAGTCTAGTTTTGAGGTAAAAGTCTCGATTTGGTACAAATCCTTGGTGGTTTCTTTCCTCCCGCACAGCAGTGAGTTTTTTTAAACTTACCGAAGTCTATTTTGCTGATATGTCAATGTTTTGTTTACTCAGTCTGTGCAGCTGTTTATAATCTGAAGCCCTTCAGTGTTCTAGACATACACAAGAGTTGCCTGCAGGTGTATAGTCCGTGTCGTTTTTATTTCTTAGGTAAATGTCAAACTAATTGGACAGTTACAAAGCTTAAAAATCATCTTTAAAAGTGTCGGTATTTCTCAGATCTGTAAGTTCTATTTTTGGATAAGAACCTGATCTAGGTATATAGTATAATTATTTAATATTTTAAGGATCGTCAGTATCCTGCAGTTTCTATTTTTTTCGAATTCCGGGAAAGCTAATTGTGGTAGGAGTTTGTGACATTCATGGATCACATAATGATGAACAACAATAAATGTTGACCTCTATATAAGTACATTACAGTTCAGTTTGAGGACAGTGACAGTATGTAGCAAATAGACCAGTCCTGGCGTGATGATGATAACAGAAATGGTTAAAAAAATATGATATAGACCGATCAAACTCACCTCTGGTATGCATGGATATCTAGATGTGGGTGGGGAAAGGGGGGAGGGAGGGAGGCATAGAAGAAGAGAGGGAAGAAGAGTTACAAGCAGATTTAAAATTTATAGCACTTACTCCTCACTGAGCCAGAAGAACAACAATAAATATTGACCTCTATATAAGTACATTACAGTTCAGTTTGAGGACAGTTTCAGTATGTAGCAAATAGACAAGGAGCCTGATGATGATAACGGAAATGGTTAAACATTTTTTGATATAGACCGATCAGGCATGCCTCTGGTATGGATATCTATATGTTGTCAGGGGGAGGGGGGGGGGGGTAAGGGAGGGAGGGAGGGAGAGAAGAAGAGATGGGAGAAGAGTTACAAGCAGTTTTAAGATTTGCAGCACTTACTCCTCACTGAGCCAGTCCACCTGTCCCTTATAGCTAGATATTGTCAGTTGCCACTAATCTTCCTTAGAGATGACGTTAGAAAGAATTATGTGATATATAGTCACAAAGAAAAAAAAGAAGAAAAAGTAAGAGCTGATAATTCATATTTACGTTTTACTCCTACTACCATTTAGATTTAAAACTAACCATTCCTGTAGTACTTTGGTTTAATATGTTCACCTTGAAACTGTGATAAATCTCTGAATGCTTGATGATGAAGTCGGCTCCTCAGTGCAGATCTTAATTGTTAATGTTGTTCCCATGTTGTTTTAAAAATGTAATAACTCAAACAAAACAAGTTCTTATATATGAACAATGGAAAATCCCTGGATATTCAACACCATTTTGTCCTTGAGAATTTTCAAACACATTATAACCATGTCATTTGAGGGTAGGAAAGTTTATTAAATGTAAGTGTTTTCACATTTAGTTTTGTGTTTCATCTGAGGAACCCACCTTATGTGTATAATAAGACTATGTTGTCTAGTCACGTTAGTTGATTAACCACAGCTGTTGAAAGGGTCATTTCTCAGCAATTAAATGTGGTAAGTAGAATTTATACAACCTTTTAAAGTCACATCATTGGCTTTAAACACTTTACATTGTATTCTTTAAATTAATTATATTGCAGATATCATCATTCTAAAATAGCTTTAATTACTATAGCAACAATTTACTTTTTCATAGGCACAGTTTGATACTAAAATCCCATTATTTAACATATATCATTCCATTAACTTTAAATAGGGCTATGCGTGTAGTCATGTTTCAAAAAATATTGAAGAACAAATTAAAAGTTTCAAATCTGACAAAATGATAATACAATGGCAATAAAACATGGTAGTAAAATTCTTCTTCTAAAACAGAAGAAAGTTCTTGTTGACTTTATGCCTAGACTGCAGTTATCTACATTTATGGGACTGGAGCATCGGATTAAATACATGTATGTTACATTACAGTTTATTTTAAGGTTCTGAATCATAGCCTTTAGTACTGTCTAATTTTAAATAGATTCAAAACTAGACTGGTACAACCGGTATTTCCTGTTCCTTGAGGTGTGGTTTGTGAGGTGTATTATACTGTATGTTTTTTTTAAGTTTTCCTAAATTTCTGTACATGATTAATTCTGGTCATATTTTTTTCAGGAAATCCAGGCACATAATATTGATGTTGACCCCCCCCCCCTTCCTTCCTCCATGTTGACATCAAGGTTCGGCACAGTCACTTTAAAGGCAGGGGATGGATTTTTGAGGCCATATAATCAGTTGTGTGACATTTCTATGTTTCTAGCATGATGGTCAAAATGCCAAAGTTTAGAACACCTCATCCAACAACAAGTTTTGTGCAAGAGAAAAGTAGTCCAATTTGGCATATAAGTTTACAGTAAATGGAAGCCTCATAATGATTTGAAAACTAATTTTCCTAGTGTTTACAGTCTATGAAAGTATTGAATGATCTGGGTTTCCTTTATCTGTCAGTCATGAGTGCACACACCTTGCCTTTCTAGTCAAAAACAATCACAGCTTATTTCAAGCTGTTTCTAAGAATAGAGGTCAAACACAGGTAAATTTGATATTATTCAGGGCTTTTTTTTGTGTGTGCAAATTCTGGGATATTTCTGAGATTGTAGATAATGTCCTTGAACTCTTTTGCACTGAGACTTTGGATGGTACATGAGATCTGGGGACGGTCCCTGGAAATTGGGGATGTCTGGTCGCCTTTTATGAAACATGAGACTAACTGAGAGATGTTATAGAGGCCTGGGTGATTTCTGCTCTTTCATTCTCAATACTGAATTCATTTCCAAAGGTGTTTGTGTGGAATTGTAACCAAAATTGTATAAACTCATACTGCATTGTCACTAGTCGGTCTCCCTTTAGTGCACCTGAAGTGCTTTGAACTTTCATTTTAAACTGTGTATACACATATATGTACATATATACATACAATATAATTGAAAACGTAATGAGTTGGAAAATCAAGGACAGTGAACAAACTTCCAGCCTCCACTGGGATTCGAACCCATGCCTCCCGCTGTATATGCGGACACCCTAACCACTAGGC
>KN888392.1:10906-22303 GCA_000934455.1 Apostichopus parvimensis | reverse complement strand
TAGTATCTTTGCTCGTACAATAAATACCCAAACCAGGGATTTTTTGGTTTGGGGGGGGGGGTTGGGGGATTGGTTTTTTTTGGAGGGGGGATTTAAGAATGAATGTATGGAGGAAACAACAGTTGTAGTACTCTGGCTTTATTCATCAGCAAGTCTCCTACAAGGCAATAAACAACAACAACATGTTCAACGCAAAGAAAAACAAAGGAGGATAAACGGGTTAATGGCACATAATAATTATGATTAGATTATCTGGGTTTTTGTAGGTATTGTTTGCTACTACTAAAAAGAAATTCCACTTTTTTTATGTGAAAGACATTTACTTTGCAGTTACCATTTTAGAGGGGAATTTGTCCTTTCTTTATGGAGATCTATGTACAACATGGTAAGGGTTAGTGTTGAAGGATCCCCATCACCTTTGAGAAATGTTTTTATTAAAATAATTAACAGTGCTTAGTATGCAAAATGATCGTTCATCTTTCAACTTTCTAAGTAATTTATGTTCAAGATGTTTCCATTTTTTATTCCAAAGAATTCCCAACAAGACCAAAGACATAGTCATGCAATATTTGTTGCAATTTTTTGTTCTGCTACAGGACAGAGCTAATCTACTAATATGGCTACTCCACAGCATAATGTTGGCATATAACTCACTGTTTGCACATGGTCTGGAGAATAGGAAAAAGTATAGGGAAAAAGTGGGAGAATGGAAATACCTTATAAATCACAATCTTGAAAGTTTAGTCTTGAAAATATGAGGAAAATTCATATGTATGTAGACTTCTTAACTTTATGACTTTTTTTCAACAAAAGAACATTTTTTGTTCAAAGTGTTCAATTTTGGATGTATAAAGTCCACTAGCTGTGATTCGTAATTTAGATTTCTTTTAAACTTTGCAATTCAATGATAGGTGTTAGCATACTGTAAGTTTTGTAATCTGAGTTAACATCAGTTCTATAGGCCAACCGTAGCTAGCCTAACATTATGTCATCACTAGTGTGTAGGCTTCGTAGTAAACCATATTTGGTCATGAAAAAGTCAGGAATTAAAGTTGGTGTTCCATGATAAACTGTTCCATTTAATGGTTGTCGGCATTATTATTGACTAGCTGTTCGTTCTCACGCTACCAGTCATCGTATGTGCTATGTAGCGTACCAGTAAATCATTACTGTATGCTGGCAATTAATTGCTGTAAATTGCAACCAACCTGTATGATATAGTTCTTTCCTTGTAACATATATACTCACATTTTATAGAGTACATATATCATAAAGAGCACCATTAATGTTAATTTTATTGCCTTGTGTATACATAGCTATGTACACACAGACTGTATACCCACCTTACACAGACTGTATACCCACCTTAAATCTATAGATCTGGCTTGACGATGTCTGGTTAATACAGTCTCGTGTGATCGTATCACTTCAATTGTTATGCAAATGTCCATGGTAATAAATTTGAAAACTTGTAGGCTGGTATGTACCATATATATTGCATGGCAACAGTATCACCACTGTCCGTGACACAGGTAACTAAACAAGAAACTGGGACAAAGGATTTTTATGATATTCCTCCAAAGAAATCCATTCCAATTACATATGTACAGGTAGTCTGATACTTTTTTAATGGACTATATTGTCTTCTCTCATAACCTGTTACCATGGATGGGTTATATTATAATAAATAAAGTCAGCTTGGATAGCAATTACCCCTGTAGTGTCATCATTAGCCATATTATAGATGCATCATCATATATTATGTATAGATGCATCGTCATATTATACATGCACTTGTTCTAATTAAACGGTTATTAATAACGACCATATTCCATATAGCAGATCTATACCGTGTGTTTAATTGCTCTTCACGGACCAGAATGTTGAGCCAGTGTAAGACATGACACACGAGTGTGAATTTTTTCGTGGTTCGATCTGTATGTAATATTACGTAGCTCATTTTGTGTAATAGATCTGGGTTTTGTATTTCTAATGCCATAAGTTGTTCTCATGACCTATTTGCTGGTATTGGCTTTATTGTCAGACTGCTTGGAACGTACATTTATCTTGAAAATTTGAACAAGACACAATCGTCGGAAGGGATATTATGTAAAAGGTTTACATATAAGTCACTTCTTGATATCTGGCATATGATGGGAAGGTTTACATATAAGTCACTTCTTGATATCTGGTCTTTCCCGAAAAAAGCAAAATCACTAGTTTAATTAAATTAATTAACAAAGAATGTCAAAGACCTCTATCATATACGAGCTAAAGAGGATATTGGGTGTTACGGTTGGCCGTGCATCTAGTCCTACAGAAGGCAAATGACAAAGTTAAAGGACTTCTCAATACCTGTTTGGTGATGAATTTTGCAAAACAAACTTCCTAAGCAGATGCAATGTTTCTAAGTTCTAAATGCACTCTTACCCGGTGGGTTAAAAAGTACAGTTGAATGTATGAGTAAGATCTGGCCGTAGTCTGCGGTTTCATGCAGAGTATACAAGCATGTCAACTCCAGTAGTTGAGACAACAGCTGTGTCGACCCACATATTTGGTTAGAATTAGACACAATGTCAACGGTACAAACTTGATTTGAAGCCATCATGTCATCCGCTCTGATCACCCTCACCGCGGTTAGGGTCTGACGATATACAGTCATATGACATATATATGCGCCTCACGCTGTCAACTCCATGCTGCTTCGACTTCACTGAAACATGTAACCTATGTAGCAAGCCCCATTAATGTACTCTCAGAATGACAAAGTTGAAATGTTCACTTGATAGAATCCTACTTTGTAGGGGTGCTCTCTCCATGTACTGGATTTCAAAGCCATACTTTAATGTTTTGAATGAACGAGAGTTCATTCGGAGTATATAATCATCAAATAGAGTCATATTTGTTGACTTGATCCACATCAAAGAAAGTTGAATGAAATCTATGTTAAAATTTATCAATCTGTCTTTAGTTTTAGGGTTCATTTAACTTCACTCAATTACATTTAATCTCTCCCTGTAAGTACAGTAGCTCAACATATTCAATCTAAATGTTGAATGATGATTATGACTTGTTAAACTCTTTTCTTATATCAATATTTAGGAGTGAAGCAGCTATTGTCATTTGCTTCCTCTCTCTCCCTCCCACCCCCTTTTTGTTTTTGTGTGACATTTTTGACCTCACCAAAGGAGTATTATTTCTGAAAATTCTAAACTTTCAATTGGTTCAACTAATATAAATGTACAGTATGTCACTTTGTCATAGAAACTAGAAGCTGAGATTATATACTGTGGTTTTTTTTTATCTGTTTGTTATTAATTTAATACTTATTGGTTTGTTGTCTACTTTTGACGTGAGATTTCTTTGTCTTCTCGCTCTTTTGTTCTATTTGTTCTATATTTTTTTGTTTTTTGTTTGTTCTCTATAGCTTCAGTACTATTACAAGTGAAGGTCCAATCTGTAGAATTTGCCATGAGGGAGACCAAGGGGGTAAATTGGTCCAGCCTTGCAGGTGCTGTGGCACACTGAGTTACACTCATCAGAAGTGTCTGGAGAAATGGCTGCAGACGAAGAACGGTGATGTTTGTGAGTTGTGTCAATACCAGTTTCATACAAGAAGGAAGGACAGACCTTTCACTGAGGTAGGAATATATATCACCGGAGGAAAAAAGATATATGCAGAGAGACAGAAGAGTAGAAGGTGTGGAGTTGGGAGCAAGTGATTGGGGGGGGTGTTGTGGGTAAAAATAGTGGGGGAGAGGGTTGTTGTGGGTAAAAATAGTGGGGGAGGGGTGTTCTGGGTAAAAATAGTGGGGAGGGGTGTTCTGGGAAAAATAGTGGCAAGAAATTGCTGATCCCTGATGGAAGCATTAGACATTTAATTAATGTTTGGGGCAAAAAGTAATGGCATTCTTTCAAAATGTTTGTTGTATCTTTAATACCTCCCCCTCCCCTTGTTTTTTTTCATATCGAGAGCTTTTCTAAGGTGTTGTTTCTTTAATTCATAAGCTTTAACCGCTCTTACAATGAATTCACGTCTACTGCTGCCCAAATACGTCAACAGAAATGTGAGTTGTTGCGTTAATGCCACAATGGATCATGTGTCTATGCAGATAGTCTCTTTTGCTTTTCAAATTAAACACTATTGTAGTTAGAGTGGTTATAAAGTTATAATCTGTTTGGAAATATACAAGGTTAGCAAATAATTTGATAAATTAAACACAACTTGCTTGTAGCACAATATATTTACCTAGGCTCTCTGAGTATAGACCCCTCTCTTTTTAAACCTCTTTTTGTTTTTATTTTCTCTTGAATGTACACAGTGGCTCCAAGCTCCCTCGAGACCCCGGGACCGACGGAACATCATTATGGACATTCTGTGCTTCTGTCTCTTGACACCGATGGTCTTCACAAGTGCTTGGTTATGTTTACATGGGGCCCAATATTACTTGACATACTTTGACAATCGAGACCTTGAGGGAATGGGCCTGATCATCTTAGCATCCGTCTTGCTTATCATATTCCTGTTTTGGAGTGCAGTAAGTTAATATTATCTACAATATTATCTACAACTCACCATCTCGGTACAAACTAGCATTGCCGTGGTTTGGATATTTTAACACTCCCTTTTTGCTGCAGTAAATGTGAGAAAACTGTTTGAGATGTTTGCGAGGCCTTGTTCACATACACAGTATAATGAGCAAGGATCACAACGTCATGTGGATCGGATCCCCTGCTCAAGACTTATGTCCCAGTGTAAACGCAGTTCACACTGGGGATCTGAACCCCTGATCTTGATCGTGCTATTTAGGGACCTATCAGGGAGGGGGTGGGGGGGGGGCGAGTTCAGACCTTGAAATCAAGATCACAAAAATTTACTTTGCATCTTGCTTACCTGTCTCCCGAAAAACCTTTAAGCACTCTTGCTCTAGCATGCATAGGTGTGAATGCTGGAGGGACCATGCATGCGACAAGAGATTACTGTGCAGGCAAATTACATGACGTGCTACTTGGTTTGTGCACTAACCAAATTAACTATAAGTTTACAGCGCTGGTGGCTACAAACTTATTTACTAAGCTCTTCAGGGTTCAACATTCTCTTCGTATTGTTGTTAGAGGTAGAGGTGGTCGAGGTTTGTCATCAATTCTCCAACGTATTTCTGTCAGGTTTCGACCTATATAGTAAAGTTATTGATAACGTTAATCCTTAGTATAGGCCAGGGTGCTTGTGATGTCACCTGGAGTAGTGAATGGAGTGTGAATGTAGGTTCAATCTGCCATACATCTGTGGTTTGGGATCGTGATACCGAGATGTGAGTTTCAGCCAACAGTGTGGAATATATATCTCTGTATGATAAATGTTGCATTGTCAGCCACCAGAAATATCCCTTTTACTCTTAAATCCTTAAACAAAATCCAGATCCAAATTTTTTCGTCTAAGTGCCTGCGATTTGTACATCACATACAAACGATATACAATATATTCCCTCTTTAAAACCAGTTTCCACACTTCTCTAGAAATCAAAATTCTTTAATTTTACATCAAACGAGCGATCCATTCATTCATTGACCTCTCATGTTTAATCCATTTTCTGTTTCTCCTCAATCCTACTCATCCACCCACCCCTGCACTATTCCGAGTCCCGCCACGTACAATTTAACAAATTTGCAGATGATGACGTAGAGCACTGCTTTCCAATGTTTTGGCACAGCCGCCGACATCATCCTACTTTGATGGAATTTTTTTCAACCAGTAGTAACCTTGAATTTTATCTTCATCCCATTTCTAATAACAAAGTTTTATCCAGATGGCTCCCCTTGACCCAAAAATATATCAGATTTTCTCTTCGCCACAGGATAATCCAAACACGCAGAGTCAAATCCATCCCTAATGATTTGGTTAGTTGGTCACAGCTGCTGGGAAGAGTATATATGGTTATTGTAAATACTATGTGAGATTTGTCAGGTCTTTCAGACTCACTCAGCTTGCAACTTCACCGCAGGGAAACACAAAAATATCTTCTTCTTCCTTTTTCTCTAATGTTTGCAATACTCGACTGAGGAGTGCTCGGTACTTTTACAGAGTAGAGGAAAACAGGAGATGTCACATTGTAATTGAAAAAATATATATATATATACATATCCATGATATCAAGGCAAGTTAATACTCAATAGTGCAATGTTCATTCTCTTTAGGTTTTAATAATTTGAGGATTCTTTTTTTCAACTGTTTAAAACATTGTGTTCATTGTAAATCTCTGAATTGTTAGAAATAAATCTTCGAACCCAACTTGAGTATCCACTACAAAAGGGAAAAATCACCCCCTCCTTTTTTAATATTCGTCACTGGTTTCAATTCAACTGGGGTGCCTTCCTCACTAGTTTCAATCAGTGGTGTGTACAGGGGAGGGGGCCGGGGGTGATCCCCACCCTCCCATCATCAGTCAGTTGGGAGAAAATGGTTCAGTTGAGGGATTTTTCACATCCGGCCAGGGAAGACTTAGACCACTGCTATGGGTGTATAAACCCCCCTCCCCCCCCTTTGAATTTCACTTATTAGCTTTACCTTAACATCTTCAAAACAACATCTGACAGAGAACCACCGCACCCTCTTCCTGGAAGTGAATTTCAATGACCTCAGGGCTGCACACATAGTCTATAAAATCCTCTGACCCATTCATAAAAGTTCATGCTTCTATCTAAATCAGTGTACAATAAACTCTACAGGGGTCATATTGGAACTAAATTTTGTAAAAACAGTTCTTTGGGTAAAAACCACTTCAATTGTCACTATATGAAACTGCTTAGTACTGTGTTGCATTATCAGATTTACTTTGCTCTTCGCTTACCTGTCTCCCCACGAACTTAGCACGCTCTTTCTACATTGTCTACAATGAACTCTTTATATTTGAAACTTCTGTGAAAAGTGTCACATTTGTTACTTGATGTAAGGCAACAGTTTGAATAATGCATAAAACCATACCTGCATATATGCACAGTAGGATATGAAACTTATCTTGAAATCCCATTCTTTGACAAATTAATATGTTTTTGCTTAATAAATCATTTCTTTTCACCATCAGTTAAGATTTCTAGGACATTGTAATGTATTACAATCAACTCCTCCCCCTTAGCTCCCTTCCCCCCCCCCACCTCAATTTCCACTCATCTTGACATAAAGTTCCATTATTCAATGCTGTTCATCCATATTAGCATATGTGCATTTTACATGTATGTTACTTTAGGTAATCATGATTAAATACCAGTTTCCATATTCAAGATCTCCCTGCCCCCTCCACCCTCCTCCTCTCTCCCCATATCTTATCCATAAACAGACATGCTATACGCTGCTATTTTGCTACAGAATCCTCCTTTGTTAGTTCACGTTTATTTGCCCACCCTGATGTATCATATTTTTTTATATATATATTTTTATTAAAGTACTCGATTGAGCCATGTAATAAATCCATAGTCATTAAGTACCTACATAGACATCAGGTAAAGGCCTATTAAAAAGAAGAAGAAGAAGAAGAAGAAGAAAAGGAAAAAAAAAACGCACAAGGCAAATGTCTCCTAGGAATGCTGGGATAAGGTTACATGGTTTTGAAATTTGTTTGTAAGTCAGTTATACTGCTGTACATATAATCACTGTGTGCAGTAGTCATACAGACACAGCGTGGCGACTGGCTATGTCACATAGTGGTAGACTGTAGACCAGACAATGTGTCACATTCTCTAGGATATTGCGTGCCAAATGAACTTCCTGTTAAGTATTCACTTGTGTATGAAGTAATGTTAGTCCAATTAAGACCTTACGCATGGATGAACTGACCCAAAGGGGGGGATTACTTTGTTTGGCAGAGCTATTACTGGCCTAGAAAATGAAACTGTGCAAGAGAACAAGGAAGGAAATTGAGATATCTGTAGCAGACAACTTTTAACGTGTCAGAAAAGAAAATAAAAAAAAAGCTAAAGGAAACCCTTATTGATACACAGCTTGCATGTTTCTGTATCAAGGGCAGAGAAAGAAAGGCAGAACAAAGGGGTTCAGAGAGATTTTTACAAGAATGTCTATTGTTTAAGGCTGGATAGACACAATGGCAATTATTATTTGCATTGATAATGGGGCAGACAAATATATCGTATCCAAATTTTGTCAATTTGACACATGTATGTATGTATGTTTCATCGATCTATAGCTGGAACTCTGAAAAGTCTCGTTAACCTACTAAATTTTGGGAGCTTAAACTGTTTTTATGTTTTTAGGGCAACAAATCAATAATTAATTGTAGTCCATTGGATTGAAATAATGAAGTCCCAGTGAAAATAGTGAAGTCAAACTTTGGAAGTTGGTTTTTACATGTGATGAAGGCTAAACATATCCGGGCAATATAATCTTGAATATCCAGTTAAATTTATATAGATCGGTAACTTTGCTTATGATACTTTCTTTACCTGGTGAAAATATGTTGGAGGTTGTCATAGTGTGATCATGCTGCAAATATTTTGAAGAAATACTCCGTACAGTGTGGGTATAGTTGAAGAAATACTCAGTACAGTGTGGGTATAATTGGAGAAATACTCCGTATAGTTTTGGTAAAATTGCTGCTCAGTCTCAAAGAGCTCTGCTTTGACAAAAAAAAAGAAAAAAGAGAAGGGATTGGAGGAGGTGGGAGAGAGAAGGAGGACTGATTTATTGATGTCATGTTTGGTGAGCAAACACTTGACTTAAATCTTGTGACGGAGATATAAATCTGTCGACAGGGTTAATTATTATCTAATCCTTCTCTCTGTTTATGTTGTGATTAACAATTCCATCTCAAAAGAAAAGAAAAAACAAGAAAACAATTTGAGTTAGTTCACAAAATTTGCAGACATTAACTTGCAAAGAAATCGAAAGCATTGCATAATACCTGTAAGCATAATGCTTCCTTTGATTATTTATAAACGACAAGAAAGGAAACACAAAGAGAGAGAGGGAGGGAGAAGAAGAAAAGTAAGGAAGAGAGGAAGGAGGGGACATTTAAATGTACTGAGAAGTGGTAAAAGTTTTCATATTAGAACGAGGTTTCAAGAATTTCCATATAACTGTTTCAGTGGTTTGTTAATTCATTTACGTTGTGAAGGTTTCGATACACGTAAAGGTTCTTGTTTTATAGTCTGTCAAAGTTTTCATTCAGCATTGGTCTCTATTTGAAGGCAAATAATAAACAACAAGAATCAATGTTTCCATTGGAGATATGTCAGTTTCATTGTTTCCATCTGAAAAAGACTCATTATCTAGTTGAATGGTGTCCTCTTAAGAGTTGAGTATCATCGTTAATGACTGGGTATTGCGTGATAAAGTCTAATCACTCTCTTATCTCCATGATGATAATAATAAAAAATAACAAATATGGATATTTGACTGGTATGCAAACTTGATCTAATAGAACATTCATAATAGTCAAGCAGAAAGAAGATTAGGAAGCCAAATTTCCACACAGGTGTTCAATGTTGAGCACCACGTATTAAATTATGCCGGGTAGAGAGTTTAGAAGGCTTCCAATTTCTCAAGTTAAAATAAAACATCAGACCTTACAGTTTAGGTGTTTATTCCAAGCCAATTTGCTACTTTTCAAGTCTTCCGGTTAGATTTCTTGCCGTAAATGCAGGTAATGTGGGTAGGCATCAGACTGTTGATGTTATGGGGTTTTGGGATTGTTGAATCTAAACTATTGCAATTCTTTAAAATGATCTAATAATGGAGAGTTGGTTGAAGTGTTAACACAACATTCTTCATTGAAAATATAAAGCAAAAATCAAAAGAAAGTAAAAGGTTTTAGATCCTAAGTTTTCACTATGATATCACACTTTTTCACACCATGACATCCCGTATAGCTAATGCAACTTTTTAAATCAGGTTTTAACTCCCCAAACAGAGTTTATCATATAAACAAAAGAAGGTTCAGATTGTGTGACCACCTTTAAGTTTAGTGATGTGATGTCAGTTTAATGATGTGATGTGTTTAATGATGTGATGTGATGTGTTTAATGTGTTACGTGATGTGTTTAATGATGTGATGTGTTTAATGTGTGATGTTTTTAATGATGTGATGTGTTTAATGATGTGATGTGATGTGTTTAATGTGTGATGTGTTTAATGATGTGATGTATTTACTGATGTGATGTGATGTGTTTAATGTGTGATGTGTTTAATGATGTGATGTGTTTAATGATGTGATGTGTTTAATGATGTGATGTGATGTGTTTACTGATGTGATGTGTTTAATGTGTGATGTGTTTAATGATGTGATGTGTTTAATGATGTGATGTGTTTAATGATGTGATGTGTGATGTGTTTAATGATGTGATGTTAGTTTAATGATGTGATGTGTTTATTGATGTGTTTAATGATGTGATGTGATGTTTAATGATGTGATGTCAGTTTAATGTCGCCATTACTGCGGCATAATATGACTTGTATTAAGCAGCATTGCTGTATAGACTTACAGTACTCGGTTATCAGCAAACAGTGAAGCGGCTGCTATGCAGGATTTTTGTTATTGTACTTGCGTGACGATGGAAAATCAAGTCGACCGGAATGTAACCCTATTAACCTAACGTTCAGTAACTGTTAATTCCCCTGCTATGAAACAAGACACGATTTATGATGCAGGAGTACTTTTCCATGTCGTCACAGGGGTTGTTATTACTTGCGATGAAAAACAAAGGACTAACGACTAGTAGGATAATTAAATGAGCTTGTAACACAACTGTATTATGTGTTAGTTGGTAAACATTCAAACCACAGCAGGATGGTACATAGAAATGAAATAGATCTGTTTAGATATCATCATCAGATACCTTAAACTGCTGGGTACAGTAGGATAGTGTCAGAGAAGAAGAAGAAACCTGGAATTCTAGGGGGGGCAGTGTATATGAGCTGAGGGCTGTAGTAGCTGTAGAAGGAGGATATAAATAAAGACAGTCTATGTTGACTGTATGCCCCTTAATCTTAATACCTGTTAGAAAGAAAAGAGAAGAACTTTGAACAAATGTAGCAGTCAAAATAGGCATTAAGCACAAAGTAAGAATTGTTTCTTTTCATAAGTTGTTTTAATGAGTTTGGCCCCCCCCCCAAAAAAAAAAACAAACAGGTTTCACAATTGCTGTCATAATTAGCTTGATGTGTCGACAATAGATGAGAGTGGATATCTTTCCATCTTACTCTCTCCAGTCCATCTTACTCTCTCCAGTCCATCTTACTCTCTCCAGTCCATCTTACTCTCTCCAGTCCATCTTGCTCTCTCCAGTCCATCTTGCTCTCTCCAGTCCATCTCGCTCTCTCCAGTCCATCTCGCTCTCTCCAGTCCATCTCGCTCTCTCCAGTCCATCTCGCTCTCTCCAGTCCATCTC
>KN888392.1:0-10601 GCA_000934455.1 Apostichopus parvimensis | reverse complement strand
TACTCTCTCCAGTCCATCTTACTCTTTCCAGTCCATTTTACTCTCTCCTGTCCATCTTACTCTTTCCAGTCCATGTTACTCTCTCCAGTCCATGTTACTCTTTCCAGTCCATCTTACTCTCTCCAGTCCATCTTACTCTTTCCAGTCCATGTTACTCTCTCCAGTCCATGTTACTCTTTCCAGTCCATCTTACTCTCTCCAGTTCATCTCACTTTGTTGGGCATATATATGTCTGCACATTCAATCTGGTACTGTAGTATCCAGATTTCCAGGTACAAAATGCACGTGAATGTACCTTCCTACCTTTACAAGTGTGGCGAAATCAAACCTTAAAGCTCCTTCATCTTCTGACACTTCATTTTTCTTTCATGTTACAGGTTTCGCTCCGGTACCATTGCAGTATCTGGAACGTTTGGCGGCGTGAGAATCAGCTGGTCCATATCGTGGTGGCAGATACGGATAAAGGCATTGGTAGCAGCCACGGAGTTAGCAGCAGCCACAGAAGTAACAATCAAAGTATTAGCAGTCACAGTAGCTGTAGTATTGCAAAACCAGAAGAGAAAATGGACATAAATGGTAACTTTGTGTGGCTGCCAAAAATGCCACCAGGGGCTGCTTTTGTGTAATTACCAAATGGAAGACGAGTGAGGAGGGGGGGGGAGGGGTGGATGGGAGTCTGCTTTGTTTAAGTGCCGACTAAGGATGCTTTAGTTTAAGAACCACCGAGTAGGGGACACTTTTGCAGACATCTGGCACTATAAAAAAAATGGTGTTGACGTCTTTATTATTTTAAGCTGTTAACCAAGAATAGTTATAGATACTTCATCATCGAACACTAGCATATATATATTTCATTTCAGTCATTTCAAAATGGCCCGTCTGCAGCCTGTTTTTGTATCTCAAACATTTGTCAAGCAGAGCATGTACATTGTATAAAATTAGAGAGAAAGCTGCTGATGGAATTCAGTCCATTTCTTCATTTTTTTTTCAAAGTTTTGTAAGATAGTTTTTCTATACCAAAGTATTTGGTTTTCGCTTGGTCTACACATAGATACTGTAATGTCTGCTTTGTACTTCATTATGAAATGTCTTCAAAGATTTTGTACGCCCTTTTTTTCTCCTTTTTTTTTCTTCTTCTTCTTCTGGACAATTCAAAAGTGAGGCTCGTAGGTTGGGATATTTGTCAAGTTGAAAGAAAAAAAGGAAACTGCAAGAAAATGTTAGGGTGCAATGTTGCATTTTTATGGAAGGCCAGTTGAATAAACAGATGAGTCACTATACATGACTCACACGTGCCTGGGAACCAAAAAAAAAAGTTATCACATCAGTGCAACAAATTGTTATCTCCGCTCGACATCTTAGAGTTCCTGGGAGGTGTGAAAGCTCCGGTAGAAAACTTGATTCCCTCTTGTGTAACAAATGATGAAAGCGAAAAAGTGGCATTCACAGCTTGGATTCCTTTTGATAAACGAATATTGTTAATAAGGTCCCACTTAAATATTTCAGTTGCCCCAAAATTTTAAGGTTGAACTGGTCAGATTGGCCCGAATTTGGTTTCAGCTCATCCCTTGGATTGGTTATGTTTAATACCGCTGATATAGCGTATAAACTCTGCTTACCTACTGGTATTGTTTGTTACCATAGTTTGTGAGAATATTTGAGTTTATTTCCAATTTTTAGTTAATTTAGTCTGGAGGGTTAAGATCATACACTACACTGTTAGCCATTGGAATCAAATGAACATGTCTACTGCTCATATGACCACAACAACAAAAAAAATTGTAGAATTTAAGTTCAAATTTTGGTCAAATTTTAATCATTTGTGATCCCATGCACAATAGGTGGCAATGATACATGTTTTGGGTGGTACTGTCCTACGAAGCATGCCATATACAAAGCATACAAACAATACAAACAAAGGTAGCATTCTATGCAAAGTATAGAAACAATAGAAACAAAGGTTGCATTCTATACAAAGTATAGAAACAATACAAACAAAGGTAGCCATTCTATACAAAGCTGCAAAGGTTACTGCAGCCTTTTCAGTTAATAACTTTGATAATATAGTAAAAAATTATGCTATTCGATGCTGACTGTCTGCATAACAATATTGTTCCTTAAAGCTTGTTTTTTTCTTTCAAGTTTCATTCATTTCAAAAAGGGAAGTTAAAGTCAAAACTGCTTAAATGTTTTATCAATTTGCTTTTTCAAGTGTCATCATTACTACTCAAAAACTAATAGTGTCTGGTATTTAAAGAATAGAATCAGACTTTTTGGTAAAGAGAAAATGTTTGTATGGAGTCTTAGTTTACTACTTGCAATGTCATAGAGTCTTTACACTAGAAAGGTGAAGAGAGAACTTTCATGTAAGCTTCAATCTGCACAAAGATGTGGTGAAATTGCAGACCAAACTTATGAAGCTGCACTTAAAACAAACCAAGTATGTCATATTAGATCAAAATTCTTTCCACTGTGGCATTGTTTTGACTTTGAAAAATCCCTTTTTCTCCAAAACTTGTACACGGATTGATTTTCCATGTAATAACTTGATGAGAGTACAAAGTTTTGTGGTTAAATTTTGGACTGACGTGTTCGGATTTTTTTTAGTATAGCTGAGGGAAAGTGTTCCAAGTTGGTTTAAGAATAAACAGAGTGTTCTTGAGATATTAAAAAAACCTGTTTTATCAAGTATTAATGCCACAAAGATATTGGTCAGTTTCATGTATTAAAAATAATTGGAGGGACCTTAAAGTAGATTTTTAGTGATTTGCCAAATGCTGTATGGGATCATTACCACAAGTTGTGTTTTATTTCAAACAAAATAAGAAACTAAAAATTTTCAATATATCTGTCTGGCTTAAAATATTATTGGAAAAAATGCCCGCATGGCCAACTTTCAAAGTAAATTTTCTGCATTTTCTTTCGAACTGACTCATTCATGTTGTTTAAAAATCTACACCGCTGTCTCCAATTGATTCAGCCGGAATGTTATTTTGAAAAAAACCTTAATTTTCAGAAAAGGTGTTCTATAAAATTTGCAACTAAATGCAAAAAAGTGGTTTCTATTACTTTGGCAGCACATCCAGCTGTTTATAACCTGCAACACTCTAGGATTGGACCAATGCATCTCAATCCACGTTTATTTTTTCAAAACAGTTTTTTTTACTTTGAAACGTGAGAACTTGCTATTTTGCTTTTTCATTAAACTTACAATATTTCTATGAATAATGATGTCATCAGACCATTTATCTCTGATATCCTGAAGCTTGAAATCTCAGGTGATGAGTTTGAAATTACACTGCCAAAACAATAAACGCATGCAATGAAGAAAACAGAGAAGTAGTAAAACTACTTATATAAGACAGAAGTTGTGTTTGAATGAGATGTCTTGGTACCATTTATTTAAGCTATACCCAGAAACAATCAATAAAGAATTGACCATTTTGGAGGCAAAGATATAACTTGGGAAGCCAATTCACATGCAAAACTCCATCTTGTACATCCCAGATGAAATTTTAACAAAGAATCTGTTTTGCTTGACAGTTTAAATGGTACATTTGAACAATAGCACAACACACCTCACAGCTAGAGCACTTTGATGTATTTAGAGCCAAGTACTACTGTAAACACATTTTGTTCCTTTTTGTAATTTTTTTTTTTTTGGTTATCAAATTCTGATATTCCAATTAAAAAAAAAATGAAGTTTATTAATTTGAATAGCCAAGTTTTGCTTCAGAAAAGAAATAACTAGAAATTTGAAACAAATAATATATATATCATTCTTCTCTTTTCTTGCATGGGATTAACACTTATATGCAAAAGTCTCTAGAATAGGTCATAAAATAAAATAATTAAGTTTCCTCTCTATAGGAAAGTTAATTAGGGGGTAAACATCTTTGAAATTGTTCTAGTATAATCTTATTTTGAGTAATACTTAGTAGGGTTTGGTGGTTAAATTATTGTAACTTGGCGAACAAAGTTGTTTGAAACCCTTAACTTGTCGATCAGAAACTGCCCATCTTGTCAATAATTATTATTATTATTTTTATTAATATTATTAATACTGTTTAGGTTATTATAGCTCTATATAGTCAGTTTACTTAATCTTTGACAAGAAGGGCCTGCCATTAACCAAAGATATTAATTAGTTTATGATACTCTTTGCTTTTAAATGTAAAACATTCATGATTCTTTTATCTTTTTTCCCATTTTTTATCAGCATTTTATGTATATATTAAAATACATTACTACCATAGTTTAGCAACAAGCTTTTGACAAACTGAATAATTTCAGCAGCAGGGCTTTTAGATTCCAATGATGCTATGCCAAAGAAGCTGCCACAGGCTGGAAATCATTAGGAGTCAAAAGGATTAAAACTTTATCAAAGGCCTCAAACTCAAAGACTCAATAAAAGAGATTTAAATATGAGAAGAAGGATGGCATGGCAAAGCACAACATCAGGAAATAACATATCCCTGGCTATTCCATGAGTAGTCATGGTTACACTACGTAATCTCCTGGATATCAGTAACCCTGGTTATACCATCAGTGTCATTAGCTACACTAACCATTAATAAGCTTAAGTGCTCTATATATTAACCCCTTCAGTAGCCATGGTTATACTATCAGTAGTCCTGGTAACACTAATTAATCTCCTGGATATCAGTAACCCTGGTTATACTACAGTGTCATGAGCTACACTAACCATTAATAAGCCTAAGTGCTCTATATTTACCCCTTCAGTAGCCATGGTTATGTTATCAGTAGTCATGGTTGCTCCATGAATAACCATGGTTATGCCAACAGTAACCCTGGTAATTTCATCAGCAAGCCTGGTTACTCCATCAGTATTCCTAGTTCTGCCATCAACATCCCAAGGTTACAAAGTGTTTAGCTTGGAAGGTTTGTAGGCTGATGATAATAATAACTGCTTCTTATAGGTGAGCTTGAAATTGTATCAGAATGTTGGAATACTTACAAGACATTGTTCTTTATCCTAGAAGACATTGCCCCTAGATGTGGGAACGGTTTTTAGTCCCCTAGCATACATATATTAGTTTATTAAAATAAGTGTAAAATATGTTTACTCAATGGTTGTAATATTTATAAACCTCTAGTAAGAAATGTGCACCTAGACAACATTTCAATAACACTTGCTACCAGTGTTGCTATTTAAATAGCTACAGGTGCAAAATATCAGACTATATGCAGGGTCAATTAGAGGTCAGTCGTATAAAATGGTTGAGGGATCGTTTGAACTGGGCTTTTTTTTGTTGTATTTTGGTTGTTATAGAGGTGAGAGTGATTCATCCCTTCAGTACAACAGTTGTTTTGTTGCCTTTTTATTTTATTTTATTTTATTTTTGTTGTTGTATTAAAGTGTGCAATAGTCTGCAACGGTACAGTTCAGATTAGAAAGAAGAAAACAAAAGATTCACAACATTTGTAGATAACCATGTTCTTTCTCGAATTGGATTTGTGACTTCCCACGCAGCCCCATTTACAGTAGTTGATTTCAGTTATGTGCGGCTGCAGGGATGAAGTACTGATCACTCGGAGACAGCATACACTCTCCACTATGGGGGGGGGGCTAGGGGGGGGCTTGAGGAAAGGGGTAGTCACATGTATTTCATATTTCACTGATTTGATTTTATAATTCATTCTTAACATATGGAAGAGACGTAATTGCAAAAATAGATCTTTTCTATTGATCTTTAAAGTAATGTGTGTTCAGTAGAGTAGTATAGAGGTTCTGCTGCAGGAAGATTCATCTGTATGGACTATGATATCGTTGTATGTGCTTGTGTTTAATATCCAATGAGTACATAACCAGTGCCTTTAAGTTTGAGATCTGAAGCTGCAACTGTTTTACTGAAGATTATTCATATCATCAACTTTTCTTGGTCTTTGACATAATGGATGGTAGATTTGCTATTCCTGCTTCAACTGGAGGGTCTTTCATGTATGTAGATCTTAAATTCATAGAGTGCTTAAACTTTGACAAAGATGTGCAGTATCCCCCACCAACACCCCCCCCATATCCCCTTACCCACCCATATGGTGGATGACCACCTGTAAAATTGAATTACATTCATACAGTTGTTTGTATATGTATAGCAGAAAGTCATTTATTCTGGAAGTAACATTTAGTTGGGAAAATGTCTGGGGAGTGGGTGGGAGAAAGAGGAAGGGTGCGGGGGGGGGGGGGGGTTGGCGGGTTATAGAGAAAAGGAGGTGGAATGTTACAATTGGAGCAGATTAGTTATGTAATCTTAAATTCACAAAGTGTGTGTATAGTTGCCTTACAATAGTATATTTCATGTTAGCTTCACATTTCCTTTAGAGACTTATGTTTTTGCCGAAACTTTCTGTAATGTTGTAAAGATTTAAAGGACCACATAAGTCTATAAACTTTCCTTAACTAATTCCTGTATCAAGGTTTTCTTGAAAAATTCTGTTTCTAAAAAAAATTTGGCAGATTAGAGTTGGAGCAGAAGGTAACAAAATTGCTCCGATGGAACATTTGATTTTTGTGACCAAGAAAGCTGTTTTTCATTTGATTTATGACATTTTGTTTTAAGATGTTTTTCCCTTCTTACTATACCCATCCTAATGTTCCAGAGAGTTATGCAATCCATTATCTGCAGTTACTTGTATTTGTATATTTGTGTGATTAGTTTTATAAAACAGGGTTCCTCTAGTTTTTCGAAAGTTTGCAATCTGGTTTTATTATATCCAATTAGATTTTTGGCAGTTCCCTTAATTGCATTAAATTCCTTCACTCTTTGTATCCTTTGATATTAAAGATTTAATAGTTGAGGTTTAATAGTTGAGTAATGTCGCAGTGCAAAGCACCCACTGACAAGCTTGAGAAGGCAGTGTTGCTAATATTTATCTGAAAGTGTATTTTTATTGAGCTGTTTGAGAAGTGGTATCAAAGTAAAGAGGTCCCGATGCACGTTATTAGATCTACATCCAGAATCTTCTTCCGAGGACAAACCGTTCGAAAAGTTGAATAAATGCTGACAATTGAGTATAATAGATACAGTAATGTATGAGTAGAACTTGAGCCTTCCTATCTTCTAGAGGGATGTGCTAATCAGCAAGGCAAGTAAAGGATAACGAATGTACTCGACAAATTAGTCATTTTGAAGATCCAGAAAAGTGAGTCAGTTCTTCTTACTCAAGCCTTGTTTGGTTGGGTTTGCATATGATTCTAGGAGACAGCATACATTGTGTGGTTATGTACCTTGTGATATATCACTGTTTAAAGGCTAAATGCTAACCATCTGTCCTTCAGCTAAATCAGAGGTATTTTGTTTGTTTTTGTTTTTTAAACATAAGGCGTAATATATTCCGTTGCAATTTAGGTTTATGTTGGTTTTATTGTGACAGATTTTCAATCTATCTCGCCAGCTCTTACTGATGAAGATTATTTCCTGGATACTTCTTGCAATGTCTTTTTGGGTTTTTTTTGGAAGTATGAAATTGTTGCTTGTTGTTTTAATAAATTCCAAACAGCTAATATTAAGAATTAATTTACAACCACAAATCATTCAAAAAGATGAAATCCAACTAAAATGGTTAACTTGTAATGCTTTAGTCCACTTACTGAATGTTTATTCTATGACTATGTGGAAGATATTCAAAGCATGGTCTTATCTGCATTGAACTTGCCACATTTTCTTGGAATAACACCTGACTTTTGATGGAGAAATAAGGTTCCCAGAAATAGACTTTGAATGCTTGGTCACCAAATTTTCACAAATAAATATTAGAAAAATTATGCATACTGACTGCAAAGATTTGTGCTGACACAATAAATCGTACATCAAATTTGATTACGTTGTCCTTTCCTAAAATTTGCTATTTGTAAGTAAGTAGTAGTAGTAGCAACAGTCCACTGGCTGTATGCCGAGTATGATCTCTGTTAGATGAAAGGTATTCAAGATACAACTCATGACAACATACAGCTTTAAGGAGTAGGAAAAGATAACCTTTTTCCAGTATTTGGGAATTTAACTATGTCCAATAGAGAAAGTGTTTAGCATATGGAAATGTCCACAGAGAGAAGCGAGAGGTTTATTTTTGAAAGAGTTTTAATGTTTCCTTAATCCTCCTCTAACTCGTGGGAGGTGTCTCGTATCTTCTATCACTATGTGGTTGACCTGGAAGCAATCTGCTAAATGATTATCCTAGTCAAATGTTTTTGTTTAAAATATTCATTGACCTCGAAACTTACTCGGATCAAAAGAGGAAATTTCTGGACCGATGACGAGATGGAGAAATGTCTTTCAGACTGTCGACGGAAAACAAACCAAACTTCGGTACGATGGTCATAACCAGTAGACTTAATATAATAATACAAGGAGAGACTATTAGAGTGTGGTAGTGTCATCACCAGTACAGTGGAAGAAACCAGTAGACTTAATACGAGAGACTGCTAGTATGATAGTGTCATCACCGGTATTGTGGTAGTAACCAGTAGACTAAGTAATAAAATAAGGAGAGACTGTTAGTGTGATAGTGTCACCGGTATTGTGGTAGTAACCAGTAGACTTAATAATAATACAAGGAGACTGTCAGGAAGTGTCATCACTGGTATGGTGGTAGTAACCAGTAGACTTAATAATACGAGGACTGTTAGTGTATGGTAGGGGCATCACGGATATTGTGGTAGTAACTAGTACACTTGATAATAATAAAAAGAGAGCCTGTTAGTGTATGATAGTGTCATCACCGGTACGGTGGTCATAACCAGTAGACTCAACTATAATACAAGGAGAGACTGTTAGGAAGTGTCATCACTGGTATGGTGGTAGTAACCAGTAGACTTAATTATAATACAAGGAGAGACTTTCAAGAAGTGTCATCACCGGTATTGTGGTAGGGGGGTTGGGGGTAGAGGAACAAGATGGCATGGCAAGTGAATATTGAGCCAAAAAAAAAGTGGATAACAGTAATTATTTTTACTTTTTAGAGATACTCATTATAACAGAAGTTTTCCATCATTTCAGATATTTTGCCTTAATGTGCGCTTCATTTCTGACTTCAAAAAAGCCGAAGTCATTAATACGGAAATAAGAAGAGGTTGACTTCAAGTGCCTAATATTAGGATTGGAATCATCATTTGAATTTGTGTGCTAGTGTAAAGGTAGATTTTAACATGTTTAGACAGACATGTTGGTATTGGTTTTCTTACTATGTACAGTGTTGGGGAAAATAATTCATGTTTACTTCCATACTCTTGTTAGCAGAGAAGTCATAACTGTCCTGTTGAATTTCAGCTGTTTTACACTATGACAATTAGTTTGTGTTGCATATTATCAAAATTTTATTCTGTATGTTGACCATTTTGTAGTTCCAAGAACTCAGAGCAAATAATTATAAAAGCTTAAAGCTTATACAAATGCTTGAAACAAGCAGTACCCTTCCTTTTTGAATTGTTTGAGTTTGTCTTACATTTTTCTTCTTTTGGGAAGGGGATGTTCTGGGCAGGTTCCAATGTTAAGGACAAATTTGTTTAAGCATCTAAGCTCGCCTGAAAGAGTTTTTTCTACCCTTACCAGTGGTATTTCTTCTTCTCAGAGATACGATAGTTGAAAAGTTGTCGCATTTTGTATCCAAAAGTAAACTTCAAGGAAGGCTGTGCATAATTTCATAGATCCATATTGACAAAACAAACTTATGTTTAACAGACTGTTTAACTATTCTGTTTAACTATTCTGTCGTTATTATTAAACCAAGCATGGTTACACTTAAATCGTTAAGGGGGCCGTGGAAGTTACGCAACAGCAAAGAATGTGGTGTTTTCACAATCTGAACAGTTATTATTTTAAGGAAAAGAATTAATAATATGAAGTTTAAAACATCTTCCTATCAAAATGCATCTATGAAATCACACTTGTTTACTTCAAGTATGAACTATAAATCTTGGAATATGGCATGTAGGATTTGAAGACTTGTATCACCATGATGCTTAAAAAAAAAATTAAATTAAAAACTTGTATGAGGTGAATACAAACTAAGAAAACATGAGAGAACAATGATTTCATAGAGAAAGAACAATGACCACTCGATCTTGTTATCTGGCAATTTTATTAATATTTACATTAAAGCTTCTTCCTATCATAGATTTCAGGTTGATATTCATAAAATGTATTTGATTTTCTAAATATGGACATACTTAGAGAATTAAAAACCAAGATTAAATTTTTTCCTTTGGAAGAAGTGCAGTTGAAACTGTTTTAAAATTCCACAAAAATCTGAATACAATCCTCTCAAGAATAACAAAAGAAAAAAAAAACAAAAAAGTACAAATGGTAGTCATCTCATATCGTCAGCACATCTCAAAAATATTACAAAACCTTACAGAAGACAAAATTTTGTACATGGGAGAAAGCAAAGCAGGAACCAAACAAATACAAACAATTACTTGAATTTCACCAAAATTTCCCTTACCAAAATTATCATAATTATTCCACAATTGACAATGAAGACCTCCCTTTTGTTATTGGATTAAAGGCTCTATAAATTAAGTCCAACAGTGTCTGTGAAATTCCTCAAAGATGGTTTGAGGAACTGACAAAATAATTACAAGC
>KN888391.1:22595-33392 GCA_000934455.1 Apostichopus parvimensis | reverse complement strand
AGGAGCAACTAAAATGTATGTTACTGAACCCACACCAACAGTTGGACACACAGTTCTAGATACAGAACCAAACAACCGCTTCCTTTCCCTTATTCTACCCAATATAAAAGGCATGTCTTAAGTGTAGCGACATTTCATTTTACGTTCGCCCATGTTCAACTTAATGTCTTTGTTAACCAAGGCGGAGTCAATTTGTACCTTCTGATGGAAACATAAACCCCATCACCAAATCATACTATGTACATGTACAAGCGATATAATACAACAGAGGAGGCGAAGCAGAACATGGAATAATATTAAAGGGAATATACAAGATTTGAAAACATCAAGACAAGGTAACCATCACAAAAAGTCACCACTGTAAAATCGTGGCACCTGGTGTGCTGCCATTTTGAAGAAAGGTGATATTTTTGTAGAAATTTCCAATCCGACGTTGTGAAAAACTGACTTTTTGTCAAACGAATACTTTCCCCAATTTATCCTACCACAATACTAAGTCCGCAGTTTGTTTGCAATCGATTACACAATAATAGTGAAAGCCATTTAGACTGGTTCCATGACCTTATAATTCCCTGATGTCTATAAATTGCTGTTTCATCAGACAACAACAGCTTGATTGTTTTTCTTGGTTTATCCAGCATCTATGGACACAAAACTCAAATCAAGCCAGTTCAACAATATTTGCTATAAAATACTAACCCCCTAAATCCATCCATTTAAAAAACATACACCAAAAGCAAATGTATATTCCCTTTAAAGTGCAAAGACAGGGAAAACCAATAGCTTTTATAACAAACCTGTGCTTGCATGCCAGTGTGGTTGTGAAGATAAAGGTGAAACTAAAACATAGTTATCGCAAACACTGAAAAATCTATGAAATTCATTCTTGCATGCTATAATTAAGGATATGGCGTCTTTATACACCCAGGGAGCTCAAAGCAACACAGGCAAAGATGAGAGTGCTGTATGTCTAGAGCGGCTTAAAAACATGATATCCCACATCACAACGTTCGACAATTGTATATCTCTTGCACACAGAAAGATAAATGGTTGTCACTTGCTTTGCCAGAAATAAACGAAATAACTTGAAGTGTAATCTTTGATATCTGTAGGCATTTTCACACGCAATAACCGCAGAGTATGTGAGGTTTATTCATATGGAACGCAGTGAATCTGCACTTTTATCATCTCGACACAAAGTAGTTTCAGACTAATGAAATTGCAAAATCCAATCACACGATATAAGAAATACAATTTAAAAAAAAACTCTTCTGTTTTCCTCAGTTCTTCTTGACAGCATCCTTCCTGTCAAAGCAAAACTTCCTAACAGATGTTACATAATTAACATGTGCTTTACATATTGTACACAGATGCCAAGAGACAGCATTGTTTTATATAGAGAAATTTACTCCACATCACTTAAACTGTGGACTGTTTTCAAAACATTTGACCTACCAAAGCTTATAAAGAATACAATAAATAACAATTTATTTGAGTATAAAAGAAGATTATGGCACATTATTTCATCATTATTTTACTAATTGTTAGTCAAACTCACCTTCCTTCAACACTTTGCCTGTTTGAGCATGTCTGTGAACTATTAAAAATGGAAACAGAACAGTGATACATGTACATCTAATCTCTCAACAAGACAATCAGTATAGACCTGTAGTAATTGCAGGTATTTCACCCAAAAGTTGCTAAAAACTGTGGGTCATATACAGTGGGCGAAAACGGTGACTTAACATTACAGAAACCATGGATTTCCTGGCATATTAAATGTGATCAATTGCAAGACAAACATTATCATCAAAACGCAAAAAAGGAATATATAAGGCGAAGTAAGAAAAACAAAACCTGTTTCTTGTCCCCTTCCTTTTTGGAGACTGCCTGAATTTCCTCCTTGTTTTCAAAACCCGGACGAGAAACGCGTTTTTATTGTATTCGGCCTAAATACATAGTAAATCAGCCGGGATAGCCATATCAATGCACATAATGCAAGTACTTGCCTTTGCCTCTTGTTAATTTGCTAATTCCAAATGTAATTTTGCCCAATGACTTCACAGTGGCGTCGGGGTTCAACACTGGCAGCTCATTTGAACTACGCACAGATCTGTAGAGCATATTGGATATGCGCACAAGTTCCTGCTTGGCATTGGACAAGATGTCAACAGGAACGTCAAGGTAGGAAATACTACGGATTTTGTGAACCTCTTCCCTCATCGCGGAGGCTAATGAACTCCTGCTTGGTTCACTCCTGACATTTTCTTCACCTATTTCACTTTGTGGAGGATCTGGGCTGTTGGAAGAGCCTACTTCCATGCCTTCGTTGGAATTGGCTCCTTCCATCTTCAAGTTGGACCCTTTGAAACACACTTCATCCAAAGTGAAGAGGAGATTTTCCCGGTAATGCTCTGGGAGGTCATTCCAGCTGCAGTCTGTAAAACAACCACCACAAACAACCACCAGTAAAACAACCACCAAAAACCGAACTGAAACCCAGAAACACAAATCTCTTACTAACGTAGCGTTTAACTTACGTGAAAAGGACACGGACCCAAAGGCCAACAGAAGCAAAACCAAAAAACACTACAAACCAGCCCCAAAAAGCCAACTCCAAACCACAAAAAAACCAACCCATATTATGTAACGACCACACAACCCCCCCACACCCAGCAACCAACTCACTCCAAAACCCCACCGGGGAACGCCGTCCCGACAGCAGACGACAGGCCTTTTTGGGGGTACCCCTCAACCCATTAAGGGTGACCAGGGATAAGGTGCCTATCTACGATGTTTTGTTCCCAATACGGGTCTTTTTTTCAGGCACCTAGCAGTTTTCCCCCTTTTCATGCGAGCGAGCAGAGTTCTTAGCTCCTCGTCTCTGATCGAGTGGACCTCCCTGTCAGGAACAGGCGGTCCATTAGCGACCATCGTGTCCGGTATAGCGGAAGCGACAGCGGGCAGGATGGAAGGGCCGCTCGAGTCAATGAGATCAGTGGCCTGTTTCGTCTCGTCAAACCAATCGGAGGACTCCTAAGCCACAACTACTAAGGCTGTAGTGCAGTCCTCCATTGGCGAGTCAGAATCTGGGCCACTTAATGTCTCTTGGGCCGGTTGACTCGGGGCCCAACTAGTATCACCGATAGCGGGCGTAGCCGTCCCGATAGTAGACGACAGGCTTGCGCACCTGCGAAGTTTTCCCAATATGGGTCTTTTCAGGCCCCTGGCAGTGTTCCCCCTTTTCCTACGAGGTAGCAGAGTTCTTAGCTCCTCGTGAACCTTGCTCGAGTGGACCTCCCTGTCAGGAACAGGAGGTCCACTAGCGAGCATCGTGTCCGGTATAGCAGAAGCGGCTGCGGGTAGGGTGGAAGGGTCACTCGAGTCAATGAGATCAGTGGCCTGTTTCGTCTCGTCAAACCAATCGGAGGACTCCTTAGCCACAACTAATAAGGATGTAGTGCAGTCCTCCATTGGCGAATCAGAATCTGGGCAACTTAAAGTATCTTGGGCCGGTTGACTCGGGGCCCGACTAGTATCACCGATAGCGGGCGTAGCTACCGGTGAACCAGTACAAGCGGCATCCTGCGCCGCATGCCACTCCGCTAGTATCATCTCCGCCGTTTTGTCCTGCTCTGCCTCAGTGGGCAGTCTCGGCAAGTTCGATAAGGGAAAGAGGTCGGACACAAAAGGGGGAACAAAGCCTCCACCGGGGCGCTAGTTTCGGACACTGGGGCGATGACAGGAGCATCAGGTGGTACGGTGTCAGAGGCCGGGACGGGGACCGCTTCAACCACGCCCGTAGCCGCTCTCGCGGCGTATCAGCGGTCTGGGCTTAAACGAGTTACACACGATATCCCCAGGGTATGCCCAACCTGTAAACAGCGGCTACACCGCTTGTTCGGGCACAACCTGGCCTCATGTCCTTCTAACCCACACCTCCAACAAGTGCGAGGCTGGCCCGGGTATGCAATGTGGGCCCTGTGCCCATTAGCCCACAAGGTAGAGGGGATATCGGACTTGAGTTCGACTCTAACTCGTCTAGTCCCGGTCTTGACACCCTTACATTCAAGGAATTCCGGCTCCTCCTAGCCGGTCACTTTCCCAAACGCCCCAGTGTCCGCACAACAACCTGTTCAGACATGTCCAGAGGGAGGTGGAGGACTGTCACCCACACCGAACTGTCATACGGTGTGACCTTCAGTCCCCCAACTCCCTCCAACACATGGACGCCTCGGACGCGGGCAGCCTCCGAGGTGAATCTAACATCAAAACAATTCATACCCCGGAGAGGTTTACGCTGAAGCGCGTCAACCTCACCAGGGACCTTTAAACCAACAGAACGCAAAACTGAAAAAAACTTGTCCGGGGACGACCTTAGCCTCCCCCGAAAAACTCAACAATACGATTTTCCTGTCACGGCGAACCGCCATGACAGCTAGGGGTGTGGCAAGCCACGCACCTCCAAAAACCACGAAACAAAGCCAAAACTACACTAAACGAACTACAAACACAAGGTGTGTGGTGTATGGTCAACGAAAAATGGAGAGCAGCCGAAAACACGTCCGCACTCCACGAAAACAAACTGTCTTCAAACTGGCTGTGTTAGTCTTTACACAGATGAAGAATAGTGAATAGTGGCATAGTGCGGTACGTTGCATCCAGCAAACATAACTATCCTCCATATCTACTCAGGAGGTGCCTCTGCCACTGTGATTGATACACCAACAGTGACCCAGATCTCTGAGCACTGCTGGCCTCATCAGCAATCTTGTCTTCTAAGACAGGAGCAAAATGGAAGCGGTCTTCCGGACTTTCTTGCCTCCATTCCTCAATGCTTCCCAGAAGGTTCTCCTGGTCATACTTCGGCTTGATCGGATGATGTTGCTGATGTTCCCGTTGGGTGGGGAAAAACCTGTTGTTCCATGAAGGACACTTCTCCTCGGCAAAAAGCTCCTTCCTGACGTAAGTTTCAAGGAGGGACCTAATGAGAGCAGAGGACTGAAATCCCTCCATGACATACTCCTCCTGAACCTTACATGTTATGCGAGGATCAATTGGCATTGAAAATCAAGAGAACGTAGTCATGTATACAAATGTGCAGTGCAAATGTGTGTAGGCCTATACAATAACTGCATGTACTGTAAATGGAAAAGTGGGTGTAAATGAGACAAGTATCTCAAGCTATAAGTTTTAGATGAAGATTGTTACATGTTGAGCAGTATAAAAATTTACGTTCAATTCTTTGGAAGATTCCAAAAATTGAAGAGGCATGGGACTCTGTCCATCCAGGAAGGGTGCTTTTTACGTGACCCGCCATGCGGGATACAAAACGTCACGGCCAAACGGCACTACCGAACCATCCCATACTGACAAACGAAACTCAGGTCAAGCGAGCCAAAAAACATACGCCCGCCGACCTGCAGAGACAAAACGCCCAACCCCCCACTGAAACATTCAAAAAACTACAAAAGGACGACCCGCACGTAGCGAAACGAAAAACCCCTCCCCAGCACACCAGCGTCCAAAAAAGGCAGCCCCAGGTAAACGGCGAAAATCGCCTTCAATGTTAAGGCGAATGTCAGACTTCACCGCCTCCAGGACTGCCTGCCAACTGGCAAATTTCCCCCTAAAAACCACATTACATCTATTCCGCCAAACATGTTTTTTTCACAATAGAGCAAACAAAAGTAATGCGGTGCAACACAGCAACCGAACAAACTGGAGGGTCTACCCAGGAAGGGTTTTCCCCGAAGCTTGCTGAGCTAGTACTTGGCAGGGACAGTCAGTGAGGGGCCCCCAATTATTCCCCCCGATTATTAATCTGTGATTATGTAAGTCGAATACAGCCTGGGCAGATTCATTAAAGAATTGGTTAAAAAAAAATTAAAACAGAAATGGTGCCCGAGACCCATGTCAAGATCTTACTATGTCTTGGTGTGAAAGCTGTGTTCGCTGTCGGCGGGCAACTTGACATATTCTCCGCCGACAGTTGATGGTACATTCCTCCACTCCAAGGCTGGTTCTTATTCCCTTGGAAATTTGCTCTCTCTTCCATTTAGAAAGTCCAGTTATCTGTGAGGACAAAACCACATAAATTAAGAAGTAGCTTCCAAAGAATATTTCTTTCCCACATGCTCATTGTGAACTCACCGGGATAAATGGGGAAGCCCTAAATGTTGGACAATGCTCTTGCCACAGAAAAGTTGTTTTACTTGGCCAATTTTTTGGCGAGCTTTTGAATGGAATATTCAATCATAACTGTATATTTTACACCTGCGTTGTTTACCTTTGCAGCATGCCAACTTGTCCCCGACACGTGGTAAAAACCTTTTTTTTTCATTAATTAAGGATTAACTAAGGATTCTACAAAAAAAAGGGGATGTCCCGTTAACCAAGGAGCACAGGCCCTTTATTTTCTTTTTTGGACAAGAAGCTGTATTACTGTACTTGAGTCTCGTTAATACAAACTTCGGACCTAGCCAAATTGTTTGTTACATCACAGTTTTGTATTAAGCGGAACATCAGTCCCATTCATTGTGCACATAAATGCAAAGTCGGAATAAGGTTTTATGTTTGTTATAAGCAGAATTTTGTATTAACAGATTTTATACAAACGAGATTCGACGAAAGCAAAATAATAAAAAATTCCCAAATTTCAAACGATTTTGTCAACCATATACTCCACAGTTTGTCAACCACCCCCTGGCGGGATCTAAAGTGCTGCATGTCTCCTTGTATGCGCATTATAGAGAAGTTTTTTCTTTATTGTTAGGGAAATTTTGACTGAGTTATGGCGATTTTCTGCTGTTCCCATAGTGTATTCATGTCCCCCTGGTAAAAATGGGACGACACCTATGTAGTCCCTACAGTTATGAAGCAGGAATGTGTGGAGTTGGGTCAAAATAAGTATGCTTCCTGTTTCCCTACCTACCCTATTCTGACAGCCCTAACGGGCAAAAACCATAATTGTACACACAAAAAATCCCTACCTACCAAACTATCCAATTTACCTGTGGCATGCCAGCAATTTTAAACCATCATCATGACAGGCATATCACCAACAGGAATGGCTAAACCATCTTAGCAAGAATTTTGTAATAATTGGTATTAGACTGTAACTGCAGTGATAACCTTGTACGAAATGGATGAGTAACATTTACCTTTAATTAAAAACAAAGTACAAACAAAGTACCTGAAAGTCAGGGAACAGGATGACATCCTTCGCAACAATGGTGGCGGGGCAGTTGACTTTATGGGTTGCAAGCGCATCCTTTTCTTTTTCTAATTGTGATCGGATGCATCCACCTAATAGAGAGATGTTGATGGAAACTGCATCAATTTTAAAAGTCCTAATACATACATCTCTGGCACATTTCATTCACTGATAAAGGTTTTCTATATCAAAAGAAATTTACTCAACAAATGTAGGCTACTGAATTTGTGAAAGCTAAACAACTTTCAGCATGCACATTGGGCCGGCTTGAACAAAGAAAGTATACGTTAATATGACTCATCACATGTAACGCCCTGCTGATATACAGGTACATGCAGGACTGCGTGAATAAATTGTCTCCAAAGAATTAATTTTTCGTGCGTGTATTGGTGCATTGGTGAAATACGGAATTGGCTTATTAATGGCATTTGTACTAAGAGAGGGTCAGACTATTTCATCGAGTCCAAACATCAAAAGACCTCACAACAACATTTTTTAGGGCATGTGTGGTAATTGTATATAGTTTAGTTGATTTGCATACAACCTTGTGCTTGGCCCTCTCTTTCTTTGCAGCATTCCTGTCTGGTCCATGATGGCACTCATAACGAACAGCTTCCAAGACAATATGGGGATGCCCAGTAAACATCTCATCACCCCACTGTAATCGGTGGAGTTGTGGGTTGACCTCTGAAAGAGTTGGAAACAATGTTTGAATTTTTTCAATTAATTTAATCCAAATGTGAAATAAGGGTGTACACACAATGCAAAGAATATCAAAGGTCACTCTGTGTCATCTTAAGCAAGAGCATGTAACAAACTGTACCAGTTTGTCCACAAACAAGTTTTTGAGACATGGTAAAATCAATAGCACTGCGTGCACAAAGAACTGCAATGGTAGATGGACTTTGATAACTGTACAATCATGAAATCATACTATGTCACATTTCTTGATATGAAGTTCACAAGTTTTGCAAAACCAATGATCACCCATAAATCAAACATTGCATTTGATTATTTTCTTAAAGATGTAGCCTAATCAGAAAATGTCATGGACATTATGGAGTAACCTAGCCATAGGTGTACGCCCCCTACATGTATGTACAGATGCATCAACATGATCAATTTACATTGTGTTCCTTCCTCCATGGTCTAAACATAAGGTCTAAACCACAAATATGGAGTGGAAGGATGACCTGATAAGGACACAAGAACCACCTTAATCAATCAGGGGAGATGAGATAAACTAATTGCTGAAAGCCCAGCAGGGAGCCACTGGGCCAGATTACAGATGCAATAAAACTGGGCTGTCTGGCTCTTCTGTCTGATTACCCGTGCCTGTGGAGTGATTGGATTAGCACATGCTACTGCACTGTTGCACAGGGTAAACAAAATATAAGGTTCCAAAAATTTATATGTAACAAGTACTAAGTAGGGAGGTCAAAGTGAAAAATGAGGTGTATTGTTTGTACTCAGCATGCTCAGCCTAGGCCTACAAGTATGTAAATACTATATTACTACTTAAAAGTACTAGGGCCTACATCATCGAGAAAGTGAGATTTAGCCTAAGTCAGTAAGTCACACATGCGGTAAACTCACCTGTATGCCCAAAGTTTACCGAAGTGTTCACTCCGACAAAGTGCGTCTTTGTGTCAACTTCGAATGCACTCCTCGAATTTTGCCCTGTGTAGCACAAAGCCAACGTGATCATCCTTACATTCAGAAAAGTATTCACACCACTCGCACTGAGTGCGTGCACCATCCTCGATGTCGGCCATGATGTGCGCTTGATGAATATGCAATGCAACAATGACGCAATTCGGGAACAGAGAGCGCTTTTACATATATATGTATAATATTCTAATATATAAAAACAACAGAATTATTAATATATTCCTTTGAAAATCGCGTTGCTCGTGACAAGACAGTGTTTTAATTATGAAAAGAAAAGCCTACGGCACCCAGTATTCCCAGGCGGTCACCCATCCAAGTACTGACTGCGCTCTACGTTGCTTGACGTCGGTGATCGGACGAGAACCGGTTTTTCTCTTCATTTGAACGATGGACCCACTGGTTCACCGTTAAAACACATGGAAATTATGTCAACACATTGTCTTTCAATAGATTGCTTTAAATTAAAATAGGCAATAATAATTACAACAAGGATAGAATCTTCACTTAAATCTATGTAGGCATTATCAAAATACAGAGTTGTAATTTTCTTTCGAACAGTGTTGTGTAAGATCTTAGGGATTGATATGTTGTGCACGTAGGTTTCCTCGGTAAGGAGGCATGCTCTACTGGACCAAATAACTTTTCTTTTTATAGATATTGAATAAAAAGTGCAATAAAATCGTCTGCTTGTTCTTTTTATGAAGAGGGGTACCTAATAAGGTGCATTCTTTCCAAGAATCTAGATGGAGGATATTATCTACTTTCTGAATTAATAATTCCCAGAAGTTGTTAATCTTGCTGCAATTAATAAACAGGTGTTCAATGCTTTCGATCTCGTTGCTACAGAGGGTACACAGTGGTGAATCAATCATTTTGAATTTATATAATTTCTGGTTTGTAAATAAGATGTCATGCCAAATCTTAAAATCTAGGTCAGCATCGTGATTATCTTTTATGCCACCATAAACACTGTTCCACAATTTGTCAAAGGAAATGTCGTTGTATGTTTTCTTCCAGTTAATTTCACCTTTGGGAGACAGCGTATCTGTATTACGTACGAGAATTAAAGCAAATTTGGCTGACAGGTTACTTGCGTTAATCCAAGTATCGTTATACTTCAGCTTCAAAATGATATTACTCTCATCAGTGGTACTGACGATGGAATCGCCAGAATATATCTCATCTAACCAATTTTACGGCATGGATCGTATTAGATTATCAAGATAATTACTGATATGACTTAACCTGCTTTTGGTTTCGGGATATGACATAATAATACTTTCGTAAATTGCTTCGACAGGTAGCCGGCTTGGTATCATCTCGTACATAACATCACTGCAATAAAAACTTCCACCTTTAATAAAATCAGAATTATCGAAAACTTGTCCATTTTTGTCTGTAATGAAGGGGTAATGAAATAGGGGTTGCCGGAGTAGTTCCTGTTTTTATGAATTGATTTATTGATTTATTTAACATTAAAGGGTATACTCGGTTAGCGTAAAGCTAATCTCCCCCGAGGCCCTGCAATAAAATAACTAATAGTGAAAAGACAAATATAATCATATATAATAATAATAAAAATAAATAAATAAGACGACCATGAAAGAAAGAAAAAATTGACTATGGCATCAAATACAACATGTAACAGTCAATGAAAAGAAATTAAGAGCATAATAAATTAGTTAAAGTCCTGCATAAACGTTTAAAAGTATTTAAAGACTTGGCATTCTTACACTCCTTTCATAACTCGTTCCATTCCTTAGCAGCAACATATATGAAAATGTTTTCTGCTGATACTGGCCAGGTATTACCGCCCTCTAAAAATAAATTATTTTGTGTGCTGGACCTTAGAGAGTGGTTATGTATATTATTTGTGTGGCGGAACATTTCCACAACATACTGTGGAGCCA
>KN888391.1:12250-22545 GCA_000934455.1 Apostichopus parvimensis | reverse complement strand
GGGGGGGTTGGGGGTATTGTCTCTGCAGGTCGGTGGGCGTAGGTTTTTGGCTCGCTTGACCTCAGTTTCGTTTGTCAGTATGGGATGGTTCGGTAGTGCCGTTTGGCCGTGACGTTTTGTATCCCGCATGGCGGGTCACGTAAAAAGCACGAGTATGTATATATTATATTTCAACATTGAATTAAGCAAGATGCGAAAATATCTTTAAAACTGAAAGACACAAATGCAGTAATGCACTCACCCAGATATTTCTGGGACATTGTCTACTAGGTACTTACACCAACTCCTTTTCGTTAACACTTCTGTCAGTGCTGCCATCTGTCAAGATACTGAAGATAATCTACTGATAGTGCCCTGACGAATATCATCAGCCAGAAATTTTGTAAAGGTACGAGCCTGTGTTGGATTGATGTAGGTGCTACCAAGGTCGACACCATGTTCTTTCCTCCAGGTTTACGAGGGCGGTAAATTACGTGAATATTTGTTCATGTTTTGCAAGGTGGTATGGTTATGTCAAACAATTTAACCATTCTGTCATGTTCCTCTTTATTCATTTTCGAAACAGCAGTTACGATCATTTCCTTCGACCGATTCTTCCATGTGTCTATAACAAAATATATAGGCATAGGCTTTCAATTCGCCTATGCTACAGTGTGTTAGGCTATAAAGTTTTCCAATTATGTGTATAAAACGATCATGATAAAAATAATCATTTAAGATCTTTAACACAATATAAAAAATTCGCCTATGCTGAAGTGTAAAAGATTTCAAAAGAACTTACAATATGAATGTTTATGTGCTGTGCTTGATTTACGTCGATCCACAACATACTTTTTGACATTAAATATTCCTTCAATGAAAGGATCCGTTTTCATTACTCCCCTTGCAAGTGGGTGAGGAACCTCCCGACAGACTTTACATGTGTAGGCCTATACCAGTTACGCGAGACAATAGTTTACATTGCCAGCTACTCAAAACTACCAAAACTTTAGAGCTCTGACCCCCTTATCGTCTTCTGCTGGACGTTTTCGAGAATCACATATCTTACAGAATGCTCAATCACTCTATTCTCTACATGTATTTCTTTATACATTAGTCTTCTCATGTTTGTCATGGAAGTTTGGTTACTTTTAAAATTAAATGCGTTGTTGAAATGTATGCATTAACTTGCGATACAGATGTGAACTCCAGAATTCCAAGCATGTAATTGAATTGGATATACTGAAAGCATTTATGCAGAAGAGTATATGATCTATAAAAATAATGTGGTCTTTGTAAACTCCTCGGAAAAAGGTGGCAGGCAATTATGACCATGAATTGACCAAGAGCACGTTTTGTATTCACTGACAAACCACAACCATGGGGTCTAACACATCGATGACTCTTTGTAAATGAACAATATCCAATGCTGTTCGTCTGCAAAATATGGAGATAAAATGATATCGTAATGCTGATATAAATTTGTGGTTAGCAATCTGGTCGTAATACAAGCTCTACCGCAGTTATTCATCGTTAAATCTTCTTCAGACATTTCTTGGTGAATATCAGTGGAGGGAGATATTAAGATTCCCTTGATTTGCAATTCGGAGATAAAAGTGTAAGGTATCGATTGATGATATCACAAAGCATATCACAAGACAGATTAATCGGTTACTACTCTCTACCATTATCCCAAATATTGTCATTAAATGAAACATTTCTCGTCATCAAATCATAACTTGCAACAAATTTGATGCGCTACTGCACTCGTTGAAATGTTCTTGTTTGTCCATCACGGAGGTAAAAGTTATCGGCCACTACCTTATAATCCGCAGAAGAGCAAATTACTTGGATAATATCTGGGCAAAGTAGAAGATAACTCTTATGAAGATATTCCGGATGATTACATTTTTCCTTGTCTACAATCCGTGAAGTATATTGCTGAAGCATTGACGAATCACAAAAGTTACCTATAACATTACAACATTTAAATTTCGTTAACAAACCTGTACATGTATTACAATGCAACACCCAGTGTTAGAGAGAGAGTACGCAGTAACATAATTTCGGAACTTCTGTGAAAGCTCATTTGCAACCTTGTAGAAATCCTCTATTGATGGTGAATGTTTTCACCATTGCATGTTGCCGAATTAGTGATAGCACGAATACAAAATTGAAGCTTTCAAACATTCTTTCGGTTTCAGATACTTCAGTAACATGAATACAAACACATTCGTCATCGGCCTTTTAACTAAGCTCGTGTGTAGTATCTGTTCCCTTTCGAGGGGGGTGGTGATGCGCGCCCGACGGTGGTCGCGCGGTCGTAGTCCCGATGCAAGGGGACTGGGGTTGAGAGCGGATCAGTGTTTCGGTAGTAGGTTTTCGTGCCCAGGTTCTTTCCTGGGTGACTTTCCTTAGTAGGCCTAACGGTACACGACTTGTTACCGTGAATCAAAACAACAGTCTCGAAATCTCTGTAGAAAGAATGAAACGATGTATAAAAGTTCCGTATGGTGAATTTATAAAAGTAATGAAAAGCGAATTCGAGACAATGAAATTTCAAGCTGAGCTGAGCGAGTACCTACGTAATTGTTGTTTCAGTGCTAGCGAGTCGGCGAGTGTAAGTAAAAACTAAGAAACATATATACTAAACGAAGAAACGTTGCTTCTACGATTCTTCCTTCCGGAGAAACGTCGCGACAATTCGGTAGAAACGTATATACTAAACAAAGGAAACGTTCTTCAACGATTCTTCCTTCCGGAGAAACGTTGTCGCGACGATTCGGCGGGAAAATAGGGGGCGTATCAGCCGATGGCGAAACCGCTACAATAGCAGCAGTTCTTCCCCTTATTTCAATGAACTTTCAGTTATAAACTGCTTGACTGTAATCACACTGAAGTTAATGTAATCATCTGCTAATTCAATGCATGTTGTTAAATATTCACGCAAATTAAATTCTGAATATTAAAAGAATTTTTTCATTGCATTCGTACCAACAGATTGATCGGCTACTACGCTCTACATTTCTCCTAAAATTGTCATTAAATGAAACATAACTCGTCATCAAATCATAACTTGCAACAAATTTGATGCGATACTGCACTCGTTGAAATGTTCTTGTTTGTCTATCACGGAGGTAAAAGTTATCGACCACTACCTTATAATCCGCAGAAGAGCAAACTACTTTGATAATATCTGGGCAAAGTAGAAGATAACTCTTATGAAGATATTCCGGATGATTACATTTTTCCTTCTCTACAATCCGTGAAATATGTTGCTGAAGCATTCACGAATCACAAAAGTTACCTATAACATTACAACATTTAAATTTCGTTAACAAACCTGTACATGTATTATAATGCAACACCCAGTGTTAGAGAGAGAGTACGCAGTAACGTAATTTATTTATTCTTGATTTTTTTACGTAGGGATTTATTGTTTTGTTTCTGTTGGCCTTTGGGTCCGTGTCCTTTTCACGTCACGTTAAACGCTACGTTATATACATATGTGGGTTAGTGAGAGATTTCTGTTTGTGTTTTAGGGGTTGTAATACAGACTGGGATTGTTTTGTTTTTTGGACCTTTGGTTCGTGTCCGTTCTCTTTGCACGTAAAAAGCACGTCATTTCGGAACTTATGTCAAGCTCATTTCCAACCTTGTAGAAATCATCTATTGACATGTTTTCACCATTGCATGTTGCCGAATGAGTGATAGCACGAATACAAAATTGAAGCTTTCGAACGATGCTTTCGGTTTCAGATACTTCAGTAACATGAATACAAACACATTCGTCATCGGCTTTTTAAATAAGCTCGTGTGTAGTATCTGTTCCCTTTCGAGGGGAGTGGTGATGCGCGCCCGACGGTGGTCCCAATGCAAGGGGACCACCGTTGAGAGCGGATCAGTGGTTCGGTAATTGGTTTTCGTACCCAGGTTCTTTCCTGGGTGACTTTTCTTTAAAAGTACACATTCGTCATCTTCATAGTAGGCCTAACGTTACACGACTTGTTAGCAGTTTATCATTCAAGGGACGAAATAGTGTGAGAAAATTGATTAGCAGTAATTGCTAATCAAAATTGGAATTGATTAGCGATTACTTCATCTTGGTTAGCAATTTTAAAAAGTCAACATTGGGCCATTGGAGTTAGAAATTGGTATTATAGGAAATTCATTAATAAAAGAGGACACAGAGATGATATTCTTTTTTCAACAGCTGAGTATCACACAGTGACACTACTCATTAATACTCAGCCCACTGTTCTGTTTAACCATTTAGTTATGTGTACTTGTGAGTGGTCATGTGAGTGTGACAGCTATGAAACCTGCTGGGAACGAGAAAAGACAGGTAGGTAACTTAGGGTGTCCATCTATTAGCAGACTGCAGCAGGTAAGGGAGCTGTAAGTATACTTCACTCACAAGTTCACTGATTTGGGTTAAATTTCATTTCTTCTCAATCAGACTTGTGCTTCTTAGATGGTCCAGGCTGAGTGCACTCATCTGGCTGCATTGACCTTCTTGGTTTCTTGGAAAAAAACAGATCCACTGCATCACATGCATCATACAACTCACAGGGAGGTCCAGTTTTCTTGATTCTCACAAGCATCTCAAGAGAGTCTGCCCCTAGTGTAGATCGCCAATCAATTTTTACTTTGTTCATTGTTGAGAAACACCTTTCAACTATGCCATTTGACCATGGTAACACTCTCAAAATATTTATTATTCTCATAACTGTTGGAAATCTGGAGAAAAAGTTCTTATAACACTTTGCCCAGATAGTGGAAGGATCAGTGAGATATACAGCCATACCACTATCCCTGCTGAACATTTTAAGTTCCCTCCACTCAGGTAAGACATTGTCTAAGTCAAAATCTTCCATGTTCACAGTCAACAGATCTTTGAAACACTCTGCTGCATTTGCTATATCTTCATTCCCATATGCCCCAAGGTTTTGATGATCATCTGGCCACAGCCTAATGTCCAGGATCCTTGTGGATTTCAACACCTCATTTTCTTTGGTATCAAAGTCAAACCTTTTCTCAAGCTCTTTCTCTATGGCCCCCACATATTCTTGGCTATGTCGCAAAAAATAACCCAAGCCAACTTTGACCTTCTTCAGCTGTGTCCCTTTGAACATTACAGGCTGTTGGGGCTCGTTCTCTGCATCTCCTGTTATGGGATTCTGTAGCTGGTCGTCAGCATCTACAGATTGCTGAGCACTAGCAATAAGATCCTTCAGTTCCCCAGGGTATTCTTGCTGATCTTTCATGTTGCCAAGAGTTTGCTTGAGATTGTTTAAGGTTCCCAACACTAATGGAGCTTCAACTACTTCCTTTTGCCAAGTGACAGACAACCTTGATATTGGCCGAAGAAGGTGCTGGAAATATAGCAAATGACTCACAAACTTGAAGTTATTAACTTTATCAAGGATGCCCTTGGCTTTGGCCTGGTCATGAGTTTTATCATTTGCCATGTTTTCCAGATGTGCTACAACTACACTGTAGGATTTCAATAACGCTTCTGTCGCCTGAAGCTTGTGCTGCACCCATCTGGTACCATAGGCTTTCAGTGGCTTGTTAACTACTTCGTTCATTATGTCTCCAAGGGCCTTCAGTTCCCTGATTGAAACAATGTACACTGACAAGCCATGGGATTTCAGCCCTTAGAAGGGCAGCCAAGCCTTTCTTCTTACCAAGATTAACATTTGCCCCGTCCGCCCCCAAACCCACCAAGTGTGTTTCCAAGTTCCCCATATCCATCTTGGCAAATGTCTCTTCCAAGACTTTCTTCAACCCCTCTGCAGTACCATGTTCAACATCGTTCAAACCCAATAAAGTTGAAACTAATTGTCCTTCAGCATCCAAAAATAATATGTAAGTGAGTTCCTTTTCTAGGATCCCACTATCTGTACTCCCATCAGTTAAAACAGAGTAAAATGCGGTGTTTTTTATCTTATTTTTCAAGTCCTCAACCATCGCATCATCGAAGTTGCCGCTCCGGCCGAGACTGCCAGTCTGCCCACTGAGGCGGAGCCGGACAAAACGGCGAAGATGGTATTAGCGGAGTGGCATGCGGAGCAGGATGCCGCTTGTACTGGTTGACCGGTAGCTGCGCCCGCTATCGGTGATACTAGTCGGGCCCCGAGTCAACTGGCCCAAGAGACATTGAGTGGCCCAGATTCGGACTCGCCAATGGAGGACTGCACTACAGCCTTAGTAGTTGCGGCTAAGGAGTCCTCCGATTGGTTTGATGAGACGAAACAGGCCACTGATCTCATTGACTCGAGCGGCCCTTCCACCCTGCCAGCAGTCGCTTCCGCTATACCGGACACGATGGTCGCTAGTGGACCTTCTGTTCCTGACAGGGAGGTCCACTCGATCAAGGTTGACGAGGAGCTAAGAACTCTGCTCGCTCGTAGGAAAAGGGGGAACATGGCTAGGTGCCTGAAAAGACCCGTCTTGGGAAAACATCGAAGGTAATGACACCGGACACCTTATCCCTCGTCACCCTTAATGTGAATGGGATGAGGGGTACCCCCAAAAGGCCTGTCGTGTACTATCTGGTAGGCGCTCCCCGGATGAAATTTGGGTTGAGTTAGTTGTTGGGTGTGGGGGTTGTGTGGTCGTTACATAATATGGGTTGTTTTTTTTCTGTTTGTGGTTTGGAGTTGGCTCTTTGGGGCCGGTTTGTACTGTTTTTTTGTTTTGCTTCTGTTGGCCTTTGCGTCCGTGTCCTTTTCGCGTCGCGTTGGACGCTACGTTAGTGAGAGATTTTTGTTTGTGGGTTTCAGTTGGGTTTTTGGTGATTGTTTTTGGTTCTGTTGATCTTTGTTCCATGCCCGTTTTCTTTGCACGTAAAAAGCACACCCGGTGTCTGCATGAATATGTCCAGGATGTCATCATGGCTCAGCTTCTTTGTTAGTTGTAGATATATATGACTGAAGAGAACATTCTCTCTACGGGGCAGGACGTTTGGGGAATTGTCGCAAAAATCATATACAGACGGTGCATGTAGCTGAAAATATCCTTATCAATATATGTCGACACACCTTCGACAGAGGTGAACTTTTCTTAACTTGCTAATTTTTTGGACGTCGTTCCAAGTAGTCTTTGAGAGTCTCAATTTCTGCTACTGGGACATGGAGATCAAAAAAGCCACATACCGTTGTGATATTTTGGCGCATCTGGTAGGAGTGAAGAAGCACATTTCATTCTGAAATCTTCTCTCGAGCACAGCGAGCACTCACTGTCTAGAATGGCCAGCCAGAGGTGACGCAGATCACCATCATTCTTGATGATGCGTGTTGCCCTCCCGATGGCGCCTGTGACAACTGTTTCTTGGAGACGGGACGGGAACGATGTGTGGATAAGCGGCTTCTTTCTTGGTGGGTCAAGTAGAAGCATAGGTTCGGTGTTTTCGTCTCTTAGTTATGAAATAACCTCATTTGAGCTTTTCCAGACTGTGCTTACTCATTGAAAGTTGGTCATTCAGGATAGAGAATGTTTGTTGCAAGTTAGCAAATACATCATGTTAGCCTTATTCTCAGATCATAGGTTTTGATACTTTGTACCAAAAACAATATCCTAGGGTTACTCTGCTAATAGCTATTCAAAGCAATCACAGTGTTACTTATGTCATATCACTTTAGACCTACCCCCCCTATATTTAGAGGAATATTTTGTCACGAGTTTGCCTTTAAAATTCCCTTTTTTGTACATTTACAGACGGGTACAATTGTTACAATAGATATCACATGACTTGAATACCGTTTGGAAAAAATGCATCACAAATTATTATATATAATTGAATTAATATCTGTTTTAACAACTTTATATAACTTTACTAACATTAGGACTGATGTCACATGACTTTCATTCATTATAGAAGTACTGTGTATGACTGATGCCTTTAACAACATCCACTGAATGTCAGATGACCTAAAATACATTTCAGAGGTAATTTATGACATCTGTTTTAACAATGTTGTAGGGGTGTTAGTCACTGAAAATAAATGTTTGATCTTGATCAGAGAACTCTAGTGCGAAGACTTAACACAGAGCAAGACACATACAACAACAAAAATGGAAAACTCAATGCAATTGGAACAAAGGAAATTATATTTACAAATATCAAACAATGTACAGTTGATCTGGGCCCAGAATAAGAATTAAATAAAATGACTTACAGGTGTCAGGTGCGCACCCCAATAGTTAATGTAATTACAGTATGCTTAATTTAAATGCTGATTCTGGTTGGCTGGCCCGCTGGTGTCATCAAGGGGTCCCAGACAGCCAGATAAAACGATGAATGTAACAAAAACAGTGTTCCGGACAGCCAGATAAAACGGTGAATGTAACAAAAATAGTGTTCCTGACAGCCAGATCAAATAACGAAGGTAACAAAAATAGTGTCCCAGACATCCAGATAAAATAAATCAGGATTACAGAATTTCCACTAAGAAGATTTACAATAAAACAAACTATCCAAATGATTAATAAGTCTCCTTTCTCTCTACCTCAATTTCTATCTCTTTGCAACTGCCTTGCTCTGGTACATATCAATGACTGCCTACTCCTGACCAAACTCCTTTGTTCCTAAAAATATATACCACCCAGACCCAACTTCCTGTGGGGGCTTAAATCCAGGAAGAACAAGATAGTTGCCTAGCAACCAAGGAGAGGTAGCAGTGGAGTCCACTCTTTTGCTGCCACAAGACAACATACAATTACAAACACTGTACCAAAGCATAGCCCCTCTGTATAGTGAGCTCTGCACAGTACACTAATTTATATACAGTACAATACTGAAACCGGGGGGAATGAAAACCCCTAAAAGAAAATACACTAAGTAAGAGCTTACAGTCTTACAATGTTATAACATTTTACTAATAATATGACTGTCACATGACTATATGTATATTGTACATTTCATCCAAGGGTTCCTGTCAGGAGAATAATGTCATTTTGTATGAAGAAGAAAATTAATAACTTTTTCTATGGAAGCTGCAACAAATCTTATGCAAGCGTAAGATGATTATATAAAGATTAGGTTTATGTCCGGAATAAATTATATATATATATATTAATTGGTATTATAAAACATCAAGGATGGTGTGTCTTATGTTATCATAGACTTGCTGCAGCGTCCATTCCCTCATCCATTCATGTTCTTCCATCATGATTCGTACCTGTAAAGACAAAAACAAAGCTTTGCAAATTTTGAATTTGTTAATGCGTAGATGGCTTCAAATAAGCTTTAGATTTGTTTGTAGAAACAAGGTTTCCATGCCTTTTTCAAACAGTAACATTTGTATTTTATATTTGTACAATGGAAAGGATTAAGAAATGTCCCTCACCTTACCCTAATTATATTAAATTCATGAGTGTATAAGATACACCAGTTATATCTCATGCAATCCCCTTGTTCAAATAGACTGTTTTAAATAATGTGTACCAAAAAAAAGAGGAAAGAATTAGTTTAAGTGCAGAGAAGTCTTTTCGTAAATTTTACCATAAAGGTTGGCAAGACAGTACCAAAACTTGAACTATTCCACACTCCATATATATTACTGTAGTCATTGAAATTACCATCCTGTATACTTACTACATCTTTGATATTCGATTTTGCACTGTATCTTTTTTTCGTGCTTTCGTATATTTCCAATATTCTCCTGACCTCTTCCAAAGAAAACATGGCCCTTTTGCGTTTCTGTAGAGTAATAAAAGATAGCCGTCAATGCCTTCAGTAAATAACCAAGTGATAAAAACTTAAATGTCTCTTAGGAAGATGGACTGTCCTGTCAAGGGATTACTGTACCTTGTACTTACAGCCCTATTTATATATTCTACTGTAATGCCGCTTTGTGTGTCTCCATTGGAATGAAAGAAATGCGTAGCAATAGAGCATTATGAAAATATAGAACATGGCAGTACTTAAGAATGCTTTCAATCTTTTCAAGATAAGTGATGGACATTGCATCTGGCGAAAGGTTATCGAGGATGGTGCACCGGATTGCTAGTTGTGTGGTCACTTTATACTGAACTCTACAAGTAGGTAGACCGTGTTTTCTAATACACCATAATACTGATTTATGTGGTGTACCTTTAAAGTGAATGCAAGACTACCTCCTAATGATTGTATACGAATGAAAAATAGATACCTCCTAATGATTGTATACGAATGAAAAATAGATGCTTATCTGCAAAATGATTTTTTCTAAACCCACTCCATTTTGTAAATAATTTTGCATTTTCACCTGGCCTTAGATGCAATTTGGTGCTCCAAATGAGATTTTTTTCTCATTTGGAAATGAAAAAGG
>KN888390.1:55491-73547 GCA_000934455.1 Apostichopus parvimensis | reverse complement strand
TACTTTTCTGGGCAAAGCAAACACTCGTAAAGTTGAGATGAAGAAGAGGGTGCTAAACTGAACTAGGTACCCCTGACATGGGTTAATTTGTAGACAATGGTTGTGCCATGAATACTTCATAGTTTTAACTTTGTCGAAAAGGTCTCGTCATATTAGGCCTATGAATATTGGAGGTGTGATATTGTTTAATGGAGGTAATCATGGAAGGGGGAGGGGGGCAGAAACTTGGAAAACCGCCATACTTTCAATTTTCACCTGACCACTCCTTGATATACCAGTCCAATTTTTTCCACCAAATTTGACAGATACAAATATGGCCTTCAAGCAAGCTGCTCATAAAGTGTTATTTGAAGATGACGATACTCTGTCCAGGTTTCACATCACAGTTCCACTTAAAGAAGGCAGCCCAGGAAAAAGTTAGTTTGACCTGAATTTTGTATCATAAATTGCAGTGGTGATGGTATTCTGTAAGCACTGCCATGGTTCTAAATAATAAAATATTTGATTTGGTGGGGTTTATGTTTCCATTGGCATCCTGCTTTGTACAATTTGTTTGTGTATATCTATTATAATTGAATATGAAAATGTGCATTCACATATCTATTGCAGCCCCCCACTCCCTCACTCCCCCAACCTGTAATTATTGAAAAACATTGATGATAGGATGAAGCTGACATATTGTTCATTAGTCCCAGAATGAAGAGCAGAAATAGTTCCCACTTTATCTTGAAACTTTCTTTAAATAAATCTGTTGAAGCCATTCAAAGGTTTCCTTCCTTTCAGTACGCAAAGACTGTATTGGTTACAAATATCTACTACCATACACAATGCTGAACTGCAATATGCATAACGAGAGATTTGATGGGAGGTATATCTATAAATACATTTTCTTCCATAAACAGCATACATCTCTATTGTCATATCTCTTTTTCTTTAATTAGAGGGTGCCTTGGGAGGTAAAGTTGAGACAGGCTGGCACCTAATGGGTTTGAGCTGTACTTTTCATTGGCCGGTTCATATCATCTTCACTCCAAGTGTTGCCGAGAGGTAGGTCGAAGCGCCTAGGCCAAATAGCCTAACATGCTGATTTGTATTGGCTCATGCGTTCAACTATGAAAATCTACAGCCTGCCCAACTGATCACAACCTGACTCAATTGGACCTATATTTCGATTGTCACAAAGACTTGTGGAAATAAGATTGACCCATAGCCCACTGATAGACTGAGCAGCACACACACTGACTGTTTGCTGTTAATGGCCGGATCCCGTCTAGGTCACATGTAAAACTGTATTTGGTAAGCAGTGTTAATCACATAGAAACTGCAAGTCAAAATCTGGGATATTTTTCATCATTATTTGAAATTATCAAAATAAAGAATGAACACCAATTTTCCCAATTGTTTGTTACTTATGACACTTTGTCAATATGAATCTTGGTTCTATACATGTAGAATAAAGCAGGTAAGTTGAAACTGTTGTCAGATATGATTTTATTATGATGTTTATGTCATTTTCAGGTACAACAAACTCTTTAAGTTCCTATTAGCTGTCAAACGGGTACAGTTGGAGCTACAGCAGTGTTGGATTCACCACATGGACAGAAAGAACCATGTACCCTCCATCGAGGAGACCACCATCTGGCAGCTGAGATCACACATGGCCTTCCTGATTGATAGCATTCAGTATTACCTACAGGTATTACAGATAATCAGTACTGGCTCCATACTTAACCATGCTATTAGCATCCTTTTTGATTGATAGCATTAAGTATTACCTACAGGTGCAATAGCAAAAAAAAAATAAAAATACATTTGTGTCATGAAGAAATTGGCAAAAAGGGGACAGGTCTCTTGTTTGGCAGTTGTCACATAAATTTATTTATCATTGCTTAAAAAGATGTTTACCGACTATATTTGTTTGACTGTCTTCACCAGGTTGATGTTTTGGACACCCAGTTTTCTCTCCTGTTGAGTAAAATTCAATCCACCAGAGACTTTGAGGCAGTCAGAGTAGCTCATGATCAGTTTTTAACATCGTTACTTGTCCAGTGTTTCCTGCTAACCAAGCCGGTAAGTCAATTCCAACTGCTTTTTTGTTAAAATGAGGACATAAATTGTGGACAGAACTCAAATAGACAGATTGTCCTCAAAGTTTTCATCCCAAAATTATATCTAGACTATCTACAGGAAGAACAAGTAATTTGATAATTTACTTTGATCTCAGGTGGATTTGTTTTCTTAAAACATGACCAGTTAGTTAATAGGCCATCAGGTAATAGGTCATCCATGCCTTTAACATTGCAGCAAAGACTTTTTAAAGGTAATTTACTTGAGGATTTTTTATACCCTCCAAAATATTTCTACATATCGAGGAGTGTTAATTATTAGACTTTAAAATGTCTCAAAAATCAAAATCAGTGGGGAGTGGTTCTGAAATGCTTTCTGAAAGTTGCACATGTGTGACCATTATTTGACTTCTAGCATATTTGACAGCATATCTGATGGATACTGAATCCCAAGAAGAATTTTTTTCCCTTTTTGTTGGAACCGTTTTTTTTTTATCACAGGAGTAGCTTCATCACCTAATTATGAAGATAGGTTGCTTTCTTTTGCATCTAAGACATTAAGAATTTGATTATCTTTAAGCCTAAACGAGGCATAAGAAACGTAAGCAATACACTCAATATTTTTTTTAGTTTTGTTGGATCATGTATTAGAGATGAATATGTATACTATAAATTCTGTTTAAAAGTCTGCATTTAAAAGTGTGAAATAAAGTTGGTGATAACTATTGGCTATTCACTTTTTTTAATATATAATATTTGTATTTTTTTTTTTGTACGTAGGTACATCACTGCTTGATGGAGCTGTTGGACCTCTGCCATTCCTTTGCAATCTTACTTCTCCAAACCAAATCTTTCGAAGCACGGCAACGAGCTCAGGTCGATTCTCAGGCTCAGGTAGGTAACTCACAACGTGTGAATGATTAAGTCAGATTCAAGTTTGGATTCCTTATCTATATAACCTTCAGAGCATTGATTACATTCTTGTTACATCGAATTCACTTACTGGGAAAGATTTATCACATTGCAAAAACAATACGACAGATCGCTAGATTGGCTACAGACTGGAAGGATGTATATAAACAATTCCTGTGCACAGAAGCTTGGAAGTTTTATATTGTTTTTGATGACAATCTTCAGACATCTTACAATTGATATGCACACTTTAAAGACTGGTGTATTCCCTGAGTTCAGTCTGAACCATTCCCTTCAAAACATATACAAACCTTACTGTGAGCAGTATTGTTAGTGTGTTAGGATCCAGTTTGGGCAATCATATCATAGTAAGTGAACTGTGTTCAATGTGTTGCAATTGCTAGTTGTATATTGTATTGACCTATACCTAATTATCTGTCTGCCGGTGAGTTCTTGGCAAGCCATTATTTTGTCCTTTTGTTTTGTTGCAGAAAATGTGATGTGACATTATCAATTTAGTCACCTTTCCACTTCAGTCATACATCTTAGAAGTTTTAAGTGTCAACATGGAAAAAGGTTAATCCATCAAATGGATCTACTTTTCACCAGATAAATAAATATGCTCTTTCTCCTTTTCTTTTTCGACAGGGTTTCAATCACTTATCATCTCTCCTCTTCAAGATTCTCTCTGGTGCCAAGGGAACACAATCAAACCCTCACCTCTCACAACTTCTCCTTCGACTTGACTTCAATAAATTTTACAGTCTAGCAGAAGGAGCTATCGCAAGGTACTGAATTCACAATTAATTCTTCATGCTGTATGGTAGTGTGACACGCTTTGTCCGCACATGGGATCAAGCCCTTCGAAACTTTAAAGTCACTTCTTTTTCTGCATCGAATGATCTAAGTTCTTTTACTTAAGTCTCTGCATTACCTGTTTGTGTGTGTGGTGGGGTAGGGAGTATATGGAGGGTGGTGTTGGGAGCGAGGGAGGAGTGTTATCTCATTTTTAAGATCCTTGCCAAGGTATGAGAAGTTAAACACTACACTGCTATGGATCAGGACCACAAGAATGTTCATTTCAATAAACTACTATGTGTGATCCTAGTATACTGGTCATGGAATTCATTTACTTGAGTTCAAACATCGCATCTGAGTTAAGTGAGTTCAAACATGTAATCTGTTACTTGGTAAACTATGCTAACAGTGGATGGAACCAAAGCCCATCAATACATCTTTGAATCCTTTTTTAGCTGAGTAGATTAGAGGAAAGGGGAAAAGTGATTTATGTTTTTGTACCAAAAGAAATGAACATTGTTCATCCCTAGATTGTGAACCATTTTGAAGTCATTTCAAATGTTACTTCAGGCCCATATTGTTCCTCTCAATGAGATACACGACTCAAACTCAAACAATACATCCAGTTATCAAATTCATCTTCTCCTAATAGGTCCTGACTGAGTAGGATTGTCAGACTATTGTATTGTAGACTATTATACAAATAATGAATGGTTATGAGTGCAATAGTGCAAATATTTCATTCGTTGAAAGACGTAATTTGTTCCATTCATGAGGCGCAGCCGAGTTGAATGGAACAAATTACATCTTTCAACGAATGAAATATTTGCACTATTGCACGAATGGAAACCTTTCATTATTTGTTTTATACAACATATTATATTAAGATGGGTAAAATGCACTCATGCAACAGATTGTTTTGAACAGACAGGTTTCTCTGCTCTCTTACCATTGAAAAAAAGTGCTACCAAAAAAGTATAACCCATGGTTCTATTTCATAGAGTGGATTTTGCATGCAATCAACAAGCAATTGACCAATCAAATGACCAGAATACAATTAGGTGTTGTATAATACTGGTTAGTCACTTCAGAGTGTTTGTTGTCTAATGGATTTTAATGTATTTACTTTTATCTGCAAACTTTTCAGATTACTGCCTAAGAAATGAGACTTCCATGGATGAGGTCATATGAGAAGGGAAGACAGATGAGGCTGTTATCACCAATCTTGGAATCGTTGAAAGAGACCGGTGTGCACCGCCAGAGTTCAACACTGGTCAAGCTTATATGGTGGCCATTGTGGTATTACTTCATCACTTGTAATGTTTGATGTTGTGGAAACAACTATCTCGTTGGAGAATCAAAACTGACCTTTGGGTATCCACCTGGAAAACAACTTTGTTTTACAGTAAAATTCCTCTCTGACAGCCCATACAACAGCCCACATTCAACATCCCATACAACAGCCTGTACAACAGCCCGTACAACAATAGTGTGTCGAGGTGAAATGTAAAGAGTCACGTCAGTAAGTACACAAGGACAGGATGGGAATACTTCAAAGTCTTACATTCTGATGAGTGGCGACGACATATCAGCAGTGGTAGATGGATATTGTATCGACAAATATGTACAATTGTTAGTCATTGTTACTGTCTGTGCCAAATTTGCTGAAAGTATTCAAGAAATGCCTTCATGGTGCAACAGACTCTTTCGATTATTCTTGTACATTTGCAGAGTGTTCTAGCCGTGGTTTTGCATTCGGTCATCAATTCTATGAAATCCTTTTACGTATTAACCAAGGTTAGGTTGCAGTTGACCAAACTAGGGCACTGTCCCATATGCTTTCCACAAATCAAGGTCACTTATGGCCTCTGATTGACTGAAACCACTCGGTCACCCAAAGAATTTTGTAGAATTCAGCTGTCATGCAAAGAGCATACATTTTATTTCATTATTTAAAATCAAATTTGACTATTCCAGCTTATCAACTATTGTTATATATGGAACATCAGTGTTGGAAAGTATAAAAAATTCCACCAAATCATCGCAAAAACCCTGCTGTAAATGACAGAAATAAGTATGTATGGTGTCGGCAACTGCCTTGAGGCTTGCAGTATAATGCTTCTTTAAAGCTTCAGCATATATTGGTAACCATATTTTACTCCCTAGCATATTTGCTGTACGATACTGGTAACCTTTAAGGCACGGCGTAGAAGTTTAAAAATGTTAAGTGACCAATTTATATGGAAGATATGCAGTCATTAATTGTACAGATCTTTAGATGTATTGTAAATATGTCATTTCTACATTCAGCTGATACTGTATATGAAGGAAATACCAGTCTTGTATGTAGAGAGAAAGAGAAATTATAAAAAAAAATTTAAAAAACGGCCTCAACTTTATGTACCTTTCTTGAGTTGCTTATAGTGTACTTGTGTTTATATATTTCTTTATGGACTATTTTTATCTGGGTCACTGTAGCCCGACTTTATTTCTATAATCTGCTTTGTGATAAAGTCATCAGGGCAAATGCTCTACCAAATCTGTTATGATGTTGTTGATTTTGTAGTAAACATGATATATTTGAGGGTCTGTACAACAACCAATGACAAAAATGTTTACATCAAAATGCATCAAATGATTTTTTCTATTGATCGGTCTACCTTTTGGATACTTCGAAGCAAAACAAGCTTCTTGAGTAAACGTGATATTTTTTTCACATATCTTGCAAGTAACTGGAAGAAAACCTTGACATGTTTTGGGCAACACACAGTATACTATTAGCATGTTGAGTTTACTTGAACTAATACAGAAAGGAAGAAACAAATGTCTGAAATAAATTCAGTAAATACCACCTCATGAAATTTCAAAGAGAATACAATCAATGAAATAATGAAAAGCAAAACCATCAGGTTGTAAACAGAGGAGGTTATGTAATAATTTATTTTTGCAATTAAATTGTCTTTTATTCAATCTACATTTTACCCTAAGCTCTTGATAGAGCTAAGAATGAGAAGCCAACCACTGATTCAACCTTTGAAGCAGTTCATTGATTTTGTTCATCAAGATTGTAAAGAAAAACTCAAACAAAGATTAAAATTGGTTAAACTAAGACATCTGTCAAAAACTTTTCGAAAATGTTTATTAACAATAAGGTAATGATCTGTTGGAGTTTATCATATTTCTTTATTGCCGAGACTGGTTTCATACAAGTACAAAATCAAGTACAAAAATTGAGATTTTCTTTACTAACTGAACTGAGACTTGGATAGCTATAGTAATAAACAACTACATCATTAAAGGAAATTAGGTGTTAAAATACACAACACCAATTCACTATTGAATGCAAAAAGCTGCTTCAAAGGCACAAAGTGAAGCGTAAACAATTATCATTTGATGGTTCTGAAATTCAGTGGAAGGTTGTCTTGGTCGGTCCGTACTACTATGACGACATTGTCAACAACGGTTTCACAAAGATGGCAGTTTCATGGAAATAATTATTCCAAAACCATCGCTGAAATGTATGACACCTCGTGAAGTATTTTAAAGCAGCACAGTTAATAGCATACCAAACCAATTTTGGTTCATTTTTAGTAATTTAATCTACGCTTACTATACCACCACTAGCTAATTTTTTCTCTGTTTGAAAGTTGACAAATTACAATTCATTGCTGAAATTTTTAATGTAAAATATTTTTGAGCCTATAACAATATTGGTACTAAAAACAAAAATTATTTCATAGTGCAAAATTCATGTAAACTCTCAGCTTATAGAAATTAACAGATTTATCCACTTCACACAAATTGCATTCAAGATGAAAAAGCTAGTAAAAACTTGTACTGGTATAAATATTCAAAATTCACTAAAAAATGGTTTTATTTTCAAGGAATGTTTGAGAAATAAAAAAACTTTACTTAAATAAATTTTGTTACAAATCTTTTAGTTTTGTTAAAACAGTAAAACTGACACAGACATACATTTTGAACGATATATAGCTTGGAACTTGGGTTCATGTGAATTAAGATGTTTACAGAAAAATATTTGATAGACTTAATATATCGACTCTTGTCGTTTTGTTTACCATGGGTTCAATTGGATAAAACCAGTAAACATTTCATCAATCTTTGCCAAATCTTAGAGACTTTGTAGCAAACCAAAAACTGGTCATATTCTAGGTTTGGTTAGTTTACTCTGTAAGCCCTGGACTGACTTAGTGGAAGTTGGAGCTTATTGCAGTGTCAAAGGAGGCTGCATAAAAATTATTGTCATGCAAACTTGATAATATAACCTACTGACAGTTTCTACACCATCACAAAAGATGTTATTATGAATTTTTTTATTTCCTTCTTTGTTGTTGCCAATGATTCAGCATAATGGTGTTAGAGGAGGGTGTGGATTGCCCTGTGTAATCTAAAATCCACCAACGTAATGTAGTGCCACCTGTTCCTTTTGAAAGTTTAAGTTTTGTGGTTTCAGTACACCAATGTACATAACAAACACACCCTTAAATCTTCAAGTACCAACTGCATGTTGACAAGTTTTCCAGCTATCTGCCAGCAGATGAAGATAATTTATTGCACTCTTTTATAAGATCTGAAAAGTGAAGAGGAATGAATCATGCTGAGAAAAAAACTTACGAACATTAAGTAAAACAATGAAAAGTAAAATAAACAATGTATAGTAGTTTTGTGCTTAATTTCCACAGATCTTAAGTATGACTCTTCATCTGAAGTGCAAATTTCATCAAATTAAACTTTAGACTCTATTCAATGTCTTTTGAAATAGTTCAAAATCAATGCAAATATAATAAACAGTAAGACCAATGTTCTACTTGAGCCTCTTCAAATGCCCACAGACAAATCAAGACAGAGTAAAATGCAAACATTACTAGAATTGATGGCCAATCAAGCCTATCTATGATTTTCACTAGTTGCTAATTTACTAAGATTGCATCAACATAGCTGCTAAGATATATACTGCATGAACTTTGACCTCAAACTGACCTCTCAGGTGACCTTCTGCCTCATCACCTCCTTCGCTTTGCAAAGTATTACAGTCCCAGAATCCTTCTGTTGTCCATGAAGTGGAAGATGGCATTAACACATTCTCATTGCTTTTCTTTTCATCTATGCGGGAAATGGGTAAAGAAAGAAATATATTACGAAAATTTAACTTTGCTCTTCCCGTGGCATATTTATAGGTTAAATGATGGGGGCACCAAACTATTAAACTTGACTCCATACAAACTTTTCACAATGCAACTAGTGCACATATGAAATATTTACTTTTTTCCTTCCCTTTATTAGGTGAATATTGTGAGCCTAATATCACAAAGGAGATGTAATATGTTAAGGTCTTGAGACAATGGCGTCTGTACATTGAGAGAATCTGAGATGTGGAAGATAGAACTTGCATATCATGGCCTCAGAACACAGTGGATTACCATGTTTAGTTCTGGTACTAGTTAAATGAAATGAGGAAATGAGGCCATCTAATATGAATATCCAAAGCATTGAATTGTACAAGACAAACTTCTACAAACAGCAGTTGTCGTATGAGCCTGGTTAGGTAACCACAAAACAATTCAATTTCGCTTTCCAAATTATTGTTACCTCCATGGTACACTGAAAATATGTTTCCTATTGGGCTTAGCCAATACACTACAGTAGGAAAGCCTTAGTCTTAACATAACTATGAAAATGCTTAACACCTATAAAGCAGCTTTGAGGAATAGAATGTGACCACTTCCCCACCCACCCCTTTCCCCCATCTCCACCACCCTAATCCTACCCTCTTTCGTGGTCATACTACTAATTTGAAACAATAAACCTGCCTTTTTTTTTGGCAACTTACCATTAACATCTCTCTCTAACTCATGCAAGAGCCCGAAGACTTCACTACCTTTTCCGGTCACTCTCTCACCATCAAGACTCTTCAGGTTTGGGAACATTGCCAGGACATTCCTCTTATAGAAGGCGTTTTGACATATTGGATTCATGTACTCCTGAATTGGGTCTTGAAGTCTCAGGCTCTCAAGGCATTGTAGCTTGGTAAGACCTTGAAGACTATCAAAGCTTGATAACCAAAAGATGGAAACCGTTGCAGGTAAAAATTATGAGCAACTCACTTCAATCAAGTGTCAGTTGATTAAATAATAGGTGGTAGGAATGAGCTAAGATTTGGCAAAATAACTGAACCTATGTTTCAGGATTGCTTGGAAACAAGTGATCTATATCAAAACTGATTCCATTGATGGGTGGGATGTTGATGGAGGAACATGCTATAGAGTGCTACCACATATAGAATCTATATGTGGTAGCACTCTTTATTATAGATTAAGTCACTTTCAATCACATTATTGCAGTAAACTATCTGATTAAAATATAAAAAACATTCCTTGTTTGAGAAAATTTTACTTTTACCAGACACAATGAAATATCATACGGTTAGTTTTTAAACATTATGTATTTCATTTACATAACTCAAATTCTACCTGCCAAGCAAATTCCCTGCAAGGTTGAGGGTCTTCAAACTCTCTAACTCCTCAAGGTGATCTGAGAAGAAGAAAGAAAAAATATATATAAAATCACATTTATAAAAAGAGATTTCAAGTTGAGAAATAAACAAGCTTAAATGAAAGTAAACATGTGGCCTATGATCAGAATTCAATAAAAACAAAATCATAGTTCTCTTCCACATTGTAAAGAACAGGGGGAAAAAAACCCACCAGTTAACACAATGTTAGCATTAACATTGTGGGGAAAAATAGGAATAACTGAATACATTTCAGTATGTTTATATATATCTGTAAGATGGACCAAACTATGGTATAGAAGTGAGTCCATATTTTTGCTAATTCTTTATAGGAGATCACAAATGTCTCTTTGCCACTAACTTCAAATAGTTACTCCAAACCATATCAAAAGCATATCAGGTGTGTTAGGGAGTGCATAAAATCCAGTCTATGAAATTTTAATATATTTATACATAAACACTGATTGACACTTACCAATGCATGAAATAGAGTTGGCAGCAAGGTTAAGGTATGTAAGCTGCTTCAGTTTGGCCAGAGGCTTCACATCACTGATGGAGTTTTTACTCGCATCTAACTTCTCGAGACAGATGCAGTCAGAAATATCTCCAAGGTTTTCTATTTCTGAAATTATTCAACAGCAACAAGTTTTGACTTCTAAAGCCTTGTATCAGATAACCATGGACCACATACTTTACTCAAATGGTGTATTTTGTGTGTTCCATTCATCCCCTTTCCCATTGGTAAATGTTTACCCAGTTGGTAGCATACTATCAGAAAATATTCAGTGGAAAGTACTCAAGTTTATTCGAGATAAATATAGATGATACGAAGTATTAAGTAAGACACATCTTCAAAATACATTAGACTTAAAACAAGCTCAATTTGTGTATGTGTACATCAACTATTTCTTTTTTTCAAGGCTTATCTTCCAAGGAAACAGAATATTTAAAATGACCCATGTTACCAGATTTTGTAGTCAAAGAGGACTTTAATGTGTGTATTAAATGAATTTAATGAACGATAGCAAATTTGATAAATCAGCAAATATGAGCTAGGACAGCCTTAGAATGAATGAGTACTTTGTCTATAACAACTGTCAATTCTCACAACATTGACCAGTAACAGTAAAAGCAGAAACAGGGGAAATTATTTACCGGAGAAAATTTATAGTAGAAGTGGGCGTTGTTTGGAGTCAGGTTCATAACGCTTTATAACTAGAATAAAACATGAGCAGATCAGATACAGATATGGGAGATAGGATGGTGGTGTTATGTTTTACATAATAAACATGTCCACGCTGTGCAAATTAAGTTTGGATGCTAAAGTAAAGAAGATTATTCACACGCTTTAATTCTTACATCACCTGTTGTCATTTGATCTAATTCAGAGTTCACACAAAAGAGCAATATATCAATGATATCATTGTTATGATAATTTCAATTAATTGTCCAAATAAGGAGACATTACTCACTCAGCTGAGACAGGTTGATGAATCTAATACTCTCTAAGTCAAACTCTCCACTTAGGGTCTTCAAAAGTTGTTTTGAAACAGTTTTGGTATCAAGATCTAAGGAAGAAGATGAATAAGAAATATACATTTTCAAACCACTCTGTCAAAAAATACTCTTTTCATGAGCTATGAAGATTGTTGTTACCTTCTTTCACTATTTTAATTTTGGTTGTGGCTATTTAGCCTACTCCATTATCGACTGAATAAACATGCAATTCTTGCTTATTCAACCAATAACAATCATGACAGTCTGTGAGCTGCAACAAACGAACATGGAACGATGGAGCTCAGCAGCTTCTAGACAATACCATCCTAGTTGGCCTAAACAAAAAACCGGAAAGCCAAAAGTATTATCTGTGATTCCTTGCCGCACTTTGTATGCAGGCTTTGATTTCTTTCAAAACTGTTTTCATCAGGAAGAAACTAGAAACCAGCATTGAAGAAAATAATTTCTAAATTGAATATGTTACTGTCACACTATGAGGAAAAAGAGTGAGAGTTACACCTCCCATGTTTTTTATGTGTTCTGAACAGAATTCTTACAATATATAGTTTAGTTTAGTAGAAAAAAGGATCAGGAGGGACACTTAAGTCCCCATCAAGGACCCTATAGAGAGAGAAAAAAACTGAAGACACAAACACTCAGACCCGATTACAATGCTTAAAGTGCTTGTCCAAAGCATTCTTAAACCCATTGACACTACTTGCAAGTACAATTTTCTCAGGCAAACCATTCCACTCATTCACAACCCTATTAGAAAAAAAGTTATGCCGAATATTAATCCTACTATGCGACTTTTGGAGTTTAAGACAATGACCTCTAGTACAACTACTGTTAGCAAACAAGAAAAAGTCGGTAAAGGATAAATTGTCGAAACCATACACAATCTTGAAAACCTGGATCAAGTCCCCACGTAACCTCCTAAGCTCCAGTGTGGTGAGATTCAACAGTTGTAACCGCCTATAATAAGGAACCCTCTTTAAGGAACTAATCATCCTGGTAGCCCTCCTCTGGACCTTTTCAAGTACTTCCTTATCCTTAGCAAAGTAAGGGTTCCAAGCCTGCACAGCATACTCCAAATGAGGCCTAACCAACTGCTTATAAAGCCTAACTACGATGTCCTCTTTCAGAAAACTGAAGTTCCTCTTGATCATACCTAAAACCCTATTACCTCTTTTAGCAGCTTCAAGACAATGTTTAGAAGGTTGCAGAGATGAGTCAATGTAGATACCTAGGTCTCTTTCCACAGAGACCTCCTGTAATTCCACACCATTAAGATTGTATGTAAACTTTTGGTTCCTACTACCAATGTGCATTACCTTACATTTATCAATATTAAAAAGCATTTGCCACCCCTGAGACCAGGAAAAAATCTTATCCAAATCGGCTTGAAATTTCTCAGAATCGCTTTTGGATGAGACCTCAGAATACAATTTGGTGTCATCAGCAAACTTCTTAGCTTTACACAAAATATCTCTGTCGATGTCATTTATATAGGTAACAAACAGCAAGGGACCTAATACAGACCCTTGTGGAACCCCACTAGTAACGTTCTGCCAAGAAGAAGCACAACCTTTAATTACCCCCCTCTGTTCCCTATTACCAAGCCAATTCCCGATCCAAGACAGTAAATTCCCATTGACACCCATACTCTTCAGCCTAAGTAAAAGACGCTGGTGAGGAACTTTATCAAAGGCCTTCTGGAAATCCAGGAACACAACATCTACAGACTTCTGCTTATTTAGTGAACTTGTTACATCTTCCATAAACTCAAGGATATTAGTGAGACAAGACCTTTTTTGACAAAAGCCATGTTGAGACTCTCTGATCAAAGACTGACTACTGAAGTGACAGACCATAGACCTTTTAACAATAGACTCCATGACCTTACAAACTACACTAGTGAGACTAACGGGCCTATAATTACAGGGCTTAGACTTATCACCCTTCTTGAAAATTGGGGTAATATTAGCACATCTCCAGTCCCTAGGAACATAACCTTCATCCATAAATTTACTAAAAACCAACGAGAGTGGAACGCAGAAATGGTGTGCAAAAGTCTTCAACAAATACGGATGGATTGCATCCGGTCCAGAAGCTTTAGAAACATTTAGACGAAGTAGCTCCTTTAAGACAACCTCATCCGAAAATATACACACTACCATGCCACGCATCTTTTGGGGTCACATAAGGAGGAGCCACATGTACCTGAAAATATGAATTTCAGCCAAGGTTTACTCTCGGATTCATCCGTTTTTTAAGGTTTTCAGACTTTGAACTCTGATAACCCCAAATACAACTGACCTCTGGAGAGATCTTCTGGGCTCTTGTACTCAATAACGGGGATCCACATATATCAGGTTTAACTTGAATTGGAGTTACTGTGTTTACAAGGTTTGTAGACTATGACATCAGATAACATTTAATGTATTGATCTAGTTACTGAGTCTACAAGGTTTTCGGACTGTGAATTCTGTTGACCTCAAAATGACATCTGACAAAAACAATAAGGATTATGTTTATAGGCATATAAGGTTTTCAAATTTTATAGTCTATTGACTTTGAATGACCTTTGAACTCTGCAGAAATCGATAGGGTGCTTGTACTCAATATGGTGCATACACATACCAATATGAAGTTTACCCACCCTAGGCCTAGGTTAAAGTTTTTGTGTTATCTGTTTACAATGCAAGGTGTCACATACGCACACACATATATATATATAGACAACGCAATCACTATAGCAAAAGATTCCTTTTGCATCTGGCAAAGAATCAAACATTGATGATCCAGTGTATTTAAGTAAGAGTGCCATCCTTTATTATTTAACTGATGATCTGGTAAATAACTTATGTACTAGCATAGTACCACCATAAATATCAGCCGTTTCTGTTGAGCTGTGTAAGTGTGTGTGTGTGCAACTAGCCTAGTGTCTAGGAAGTATCAGTGCAGCAACATATGTTTACCACAATATCCTGCGCGAAATTAGGGAACATGCGATGGTAGGTACCGGTTTGGATATCATCACACACTACTGTGCTTGTTACGATAGGCCTATATATTTTTCCGCACAATGTTTCGGCAAATAAGTTGCTTTGCATGATGTTCATACCACTAATTTAAGCTAAAATGTACACTCCACTACATGTTAATGCCGACTATATCGTTCAGTAGCAATTGTCAAGAAGTTGTAGCATGATCAGTGTTGATGACAAGTTGCAACTTCTGGTAAGTTAGATGATAAGGCTAGATCTGTACTGTAGCATCGCGGCCTAGCCTAAGTTACTGAAGTGAAAGACTGAGGAAGACTAAGACTAAGAGTACAAACTTTAGAACTAGGCTACCATCATTTCAAACCATGTAACGTAATCAAAGCTAACGGAATCATTCCATAATACATAAGTTTAATTGTAAAGCAAGAAGTACCCATTTAATAGGATTCGTTCATCTTCATAACTTATTCTGTCACATCGGAGCGATCTCTTCTTCATCAGCTACGTGATGCCTGGTCGTTGCCAAGGGTCCGATTCAAACATTTTTAAATTATGTACAGCTCCCTCCTTTCGCGAGGGTACAACGTGAACATTGTAAACATACACACCTGTTCCACTATTTCAACCTTTGCCATGCAGCAAGTAGTACAAATGCATTCTCCAAAATAACCCATTCAAGTTACTGCTCAGACCGCATTAGGACGTAAATTGCTTCGGAGTTCTCCATATCTAGTCTAGTTTTATTTCACGAACTTAGGGACAGGTTCATCAGCATCCAGAATGGCAGAATCACAGAGCATATTGCCTCGGATTATTTATGTATTCAGTGGGAAAAGAAAGTCTGGTAAAGATTTTGTGACAATGCTGCTTCAAAAACGGTGATTAGAATCTTTGGTTTTATTAATTTAACAATCTCAACCAGTTGAGGTTTAACGTCACAGACTAGCACGAGTCTTGAAATGTCATTAATAACCTGTAAGGACGTATAACATGTTTGTTTCAATGAATTACACACTAACTTCTATTCTGACTAGTTTTAGGCATTGGCTACAGTATGATTTAATGCATCTTTACCAAGACTTAAATTTCATGTCATGTTAGTGAAACTTGTCAACTTTGTGTTTCGCATTTTCGTCAGCCGTAACAGGATAAATTTCTACAAGTTTGAAGGGAATGGCGCATTGTAGAAGTACTAACACGCTAATTGTCTACAACTCGCCATTCCCATGCATCAGCACCAGCATAAATATCTGACAAATTACAAATTATGTTTTTTTCTCTCAAATGTTATTCATCTTACTAATTTGTATTTGGGGATACATTTTGCAAAGAACATTCGTACATTTGTAGGCATTTTTCCAATAGCAGCCTTTTTGGAGTACATGTGCATGGCTCTGAACTTTCTGGTTTGGTATCAACAGTCAACAATGTTAAACAGATTCAACAGAAAACAGATGACATATAGTAGAGGATATTATGAGAGAGGCATTTTTAGCACTTTGAAGGTAATTTCAAGGTCAGTAGAGGACATTCTTGGCATTAACTAGAAACCCATGTTTGCTCCCAAATGTTGATAAATATATACCGCAATTGTACATGTATGTACATACAGTAAGTGGATCTTGTGATATTGACAACAAAAACTTGGAGTCTGACTCTTCTGATTTAAGTAATTTATAATTTATTAAATACTTCATAGCTTGGTTTGCAAATTTGCATGGATAGATATTCTTAATTTTCATGAAAGGCTGTTAAAAACAAATTAACTGTGCTGGTCACTCATGAAACAGGAAGAATGAAGCAATGTAAGTCAAATATTTCTTTGCAGTTTTGATGCCATTTTAATCTGTTTTGTTGTGCTTTTTGTCTAAGTTTTGATGGAAAATAGGAAGTAATGTCGGTGTGTCAGCTACAGTCTTTAAATAACCAGAAACATTTTGTCTCCACAACAGGTTTGGTAGCAGAAGCATAATACTACGGCTTTCAGGACCTTTGAAAGAGCAGTATGCCAAGGTAAGTAAGTGTTCTGTCACAGCACTGTTGGTTTTTATAATACTCCATGCTTTTATCAAGGATAATTGCTCACGCCTACCTTATTTTGTATTGAGTTTGTCAGTTAAGTACAAATAAAAGTCCACAGTTGGTTCTTCATAGGGTAGAAACAATTTCTCTTTGTTAGAACTGCCGAGCTATTAACTATATCCTTATAACTTTATACATTTTCCTTTACCCGTCTCTCTGTAGCAACACAACTTAGATTTTAACCGTCTTCTAGATGCCACAGAGTACAAGGAGCAGCACAGGGGAGCTATGATCAAATGGGGAGAGGAGATGCGTAAAAAAGACAAGGGTTACTTCTGTAGACTTGCTATCAGAGAGGCTGAAAACCATCACGACGTCTGGATCATCAGTGATGCCAGAAGAAAGAGTGACATTGAGTATTTCAAGAAGGAGTACCCTAAACAGATGGTTACCGTCAGAGTAGAGGCAGACTTAGAAATAAGGATGAGAAGAGGATTAGTGCCCACGAAAGGTGAGATAAGAGTAAGGTTTACCCATACTGATCACCTCCATGGACACGCCACCCGCATCCCCTCCCCCACCATCTCTATAGTACATAGTAACCACATGTATGTTAACATGTTATTTGTAGTGATATTCATCATTAGCACAAGGCTTTGGTCACTGAGCACTAGTTAACCCAGTGGAAAGTCTGATAGAAAATCACATAGCATTGTTGAATAAGCAATCATTTTAGAACAACGTTTTGTGCCCCCAAATGATCACTAAAATGGCACTGTATTGTCATTTCTTGGATACATCTGTTGGTTTGTTTTTATGGCAATATGCTGTTGTCTGTTTGTTTTCCAAGACCTACAATAATATACACATATTTCTGTAGAATTTGTTAAGAACTGTACAAGTTTGTTTAATTGGATAAAAGGTCAATTAGTTTGCTTTGTGCCCTTCTCCCCCTCCCCCACTCTCCTACCCTACAGTACCTCTCTCCCATCCTTACCCCCCTCCCCTGCCATACAAAATAGATCACTGCAATGATTGGTGAATTATGACAACCTGGCTAGCAATAGTTTTGAAATCACTGAAGATGGAAACTGGAAAGCCTGAGAATTTAAGATCATCATGTACATAATCTACTCTGACACACTGTTATCATATTTAGCGCTACTTGGTGTCTGGACCACAACCAGCACATTAAATAGGCTGGTTTGTGTTAGATATATA